>VYZT01028048.1:0-13235 GCA_013400735.1 Pomatostomus ruficeps | reverse complement strand
GAAGTTAATGAAGAACTGTCTCTCATGGGAGGCACTCCACCCTGGAGCAGGGGAAGAGTGTGAGGAGTCTTCCCCCTGAGGAGGAAGGAGTGGCAGAGACAACATGTGATGAACTGACTGTAGCCCCTGTTCCTCATCACCCTGCACAATTGAGGGGAGAAGGTAGAGAATTTGAGTGAAGTTGAGCCTGGGAAGAAGGGAGGGGTGGAGGAATGTTTTTTTATGATTTAATTTTTATTTCTCATTATCTTACTCTGATATGATTGACAATAAATTAAACTAATTTCCCCAAGTTGAGATTGTCTGATGGTAACTGGTGAGTGATCACACTTTTGTCTCAAGCAAGGAGACTTCTGTTATATTTTTCCTCCCTCTGTCCACCTGGGAGATGTCCAGCCAGGGTCCACCCACCACAGATGTTCATGTGTAGACAAATGCACAGAAAGGTGTCTTGCAACTAGTTCCTTCTCCTCCAGAGACCATCAGTTCCTTCTTCAGAGCCCTGAGTGCATCCACCCTCCCTGACAAATTTTGTCTGCTTGAGGTCATGCACAGCTACAGAAAGCACAACAGGTGGTTCTAAATGTGAAAATGTTGTGTGAAGAAAGCTAGAAGCCTTAGTGTGGATGATCTTCCTTCCCACAGGAGCCGGTTTTAAGCTAAGACTCTAGCCCTTGGCTCCTGCCTGGGATGAATTCAGGCTGCCTGTTCCTGGCCACACACCTGCTGATGCAGACCCTGACCCCAATCCACAGGCTGATTTACCAGCTTCAGCTTAGACCTGCCATGTCACCATGGGTATGCCTGATTACTGCTGAGCTGTGTCTGATCCCATATAGAATCACCAGGCCTGATCCTGATTGTGACTTTCCAGCTTGATTTCATGGGCTTAGCTGATCTGGGTTCCAGACTGTCTTCAACTTCCAGTCCTCAGCCCCTATCCTGTCAGACATGGCTCCTGTTGTATTTGGCTCCTGATTCCCTGTCTCTTAGGGACCAGCTGGTCCTCGCTGTGCCCTGGTTTGTGCTTCGTATGTAATCTTCCTTTTAGTTTCCCAGTCCCATAAATGGTCTCAGTAAGGTTTGGCTTATGAATAGTGGAATGGCTTATTGACAGGTTGACATAAAGCCCCATTGGTGTTCTTCCAGGCTTATCGGTCAGATCCTTGTGGTTGAAAGACTGATCACTTTCTGGTTAGTGCCGAGTTTTTCAGCATCCCCAAGGAGATATGTACTACTGCAGTCTCAGACATGAGCTCTCTGCAAAGGGGTTTCTGAAATGTGAGTTTTCAAGGCAAGAATGTTTAACAGTAGTAAGCATGTGCCACTGCTTCCAGGCACATTTACGACTCTGCTGGGCCACCCTGGAAACAGTTATTTTCAAATCCTCTGGATGTATTCACACCTGCATGTGGAATTCCTCCAGAGAAGGAGGGTGCTATAGAACTCCTTGTTGGTCTGGTTGACAGTCCTTTGTGTAAGCTATTGGTGGTGTGACCAGGCCAGCATGTGCAAGGGTGGTGTTGTGAACACCAGATTTTTGAAGGAGCCTATCAAATGCAGAGGTTTACCAGTGCAGAGTAACGAGGCACAGCCCTGTTTGTTACACTTATGTAGAAACACTGGTGAACTTGAAACAGTTCCAAGGGCAAGAAATGTACATAACCTGTGGAAGATACTGGACTAACTTAGACGTTGAACTTCTTCTCCTGGCTCCTGCATATGGCTCAGAGAAGAGCACTGAATCTTCATTTCCCTTGTATTATTCCCCACATCACTCAAGTTGTTTTATAGGTTTAAAATGGTATTTTATTGAAATTTTGGTAAATGAACAGAAATAGAAGAAACTTTAAAAACTTCTGATGAACAATTCCTTGTGAGGCAATGAGGAGAAGCAGTGTTTAATCATATGTCAGCAGAATCTGCTTTTGACTTTTCTATTGATAGACATATCAAGATTATTTAAACTACTGAAGGAGACAAATGGAATAAAAATACACCTTTTTTGTCATTTTACAGTATAAAAGAGAAGACACAAAGATATTTGCTGCTCAAAAAGAGTGCTTAAGTCATGCATTATAAGAGGTCTTTTACCTCTCTATATTTATATGTTTTGGGAGGAGAGGGAAAGATGGCAAGAAAGTCACTGAAACAGACAAAATCTGTCATGATATTAATTTTCCAAAATACATTCCCAGTAGAGTAGGCCCATAAAGCTTCCAACTGTGTCTCATAATCTTTGTGATTATTGACATTCTTAAATAAACATTTACAAGATTCAGCCATGGTTTTATTATTGGTTTTAATTTTTATAATTATTTTTTTCTTTTAATTACAGTCTGCACCATAAAGCCACTGAAATCTATTTCATCTATACATTTCTCCTTATTCATTGCTCGCTATGTTCCTGTCTGTAATCAAGTCTTTCTATCTTGCCATAGATTCTCTGCCACCTCCACCCAAGGATACAGATTACTTTCTATCCTCTCCTGTCTGGTGAGTGTTATCTGGTTTTGGTTGATGTTACTCAGAATAAAGCTTCTATTCAAATAAGAGAATTGTACATACACACTTTTCATGTACCATATTTGGCTGGAGACTTTCAGCATTACATTCTCTGTAATGTAAGTCAGATTTCATTTGTCAGTTATGGTACAGAAGTTATTCTGGGGAAGTCCGCCCCATAAGCCATGATAAGAAATAATAAAACACGTCAAACTCATACAGAAAAGGGTGTAATCAAATGTGACTGAAAAGAGTTTATAGAGAATCTATTTTCACCTGGAGTTGATGGGCTGACATTAATGATCATATGTACTTGAGTGAAGAAAGGTTCCAAAGGGTATACTGTTATTCCATCTTACCAACTGAAATACAGTCGGAAGGTAGAAAAGATCTCATATTATGGATTTGTAAATAAAGTGAATAGTTTCTTATTACCAGTTCAATCTTTTTCTCCAAATAACTCATGATCTTCTGTGTAAAATTGAAATTTGATGTAGTTGCAAAACAGGAGGTTTTGGGAACAAAATGACTGCCAAATTCTGGGCAGTGCTATCTACATTTTAACAGTAATGTATGCAGAAATAATGTTAGATGTAAAATTGCATGCAAAACCTCACCTTTAAATATTTTCCCCTTTTGGACTCTGCAGCAGTAATCTTGCCTTAATCTGTTTATACTTGAGAGACTATAGTTACAGAGAAGGCTGTGGTTAAGACTGAGAAATGTGTCGCCCTGTCACAGTAGATGTTTGTTTGGGTCCCAGTCCTCTTAATGTGAGAGACAGAGAAGTCTGTGGAACACTACTTTGTTTTGTCAGCCTCCAGAAACAAGTTTTATAGCCATAAATACAAAACTGCTAAGTAAAACCTATAAAATCTGAGATTATTAAAACCTAATATACAGATTTTGCCATTTGCTTCCAACCTTCCCTTCTTTGATTCCATAATTTTATTGATTCCTTTCATTGATTCTGGTGGAATTTCTCACACTGGACATGCACTATATGTATCCATAATACAGATGAAGTTCTGCCTTAGGTGATGTATTTATGGTAGGGCAGAAGAGTTCCTTCACGCAGTGGGTAAGAATGTTTCAGGCCCCAGCAGCAGTGTACCTGGCAGGTATCTGCTCTGAGTCTCCATGGTCAGATGGGGGGAAGGTCGGCTGGGGGAAATTGAAGAGCTGTCCCATTTCAGAGCAAGTAAAGGCTAGCAATGTCTCTGGGTTATGCGCATGCAAGAGGTGTGAGGTAAGGGAGAGGAGAGTTTCTGTGGTTGTCAAGAGGATAGGTTTAGAGAAACTGAAAAGGAGAGAGAACCCAGGAAAGGAAACTGAAGTCCATCCTTTGTGCGTTATGATAAAGACACCCCTATTCCTCTGCTGTGGACAGCTGGATATATATGATGGAAAAGTCTGAATAACCTGGACTAAGGAGTAGAAAATCAGCTTCAATCAGCCAGGAAAGGAGGGATTGCCTGTGTCAGCAGTGGCAGTTGTAAGGTACAACAGAAGCTGAAAATTCAATATCTTCTGCACTGGAAGAGATTTGCCTTCTTACCCCCTACTGCCCTTCCTTCAGTCTCATATATATTTATCACAGTTCCCATTTGATGCACAGACTCTTCCTGCCTTGTCCTCAAAAATCCTGACAAGCTGCTAGAACATCTTCTGCCCCAAGCTGCACTACACTTGTGGAAATTTGTCTTGTAGAGAGGAGGTGAAAATGTTCAGGTTACTGCTTAGGATTTTTATTTTTCCTGGAAAGAGGAAAGATTTTATTTTGGCTGAGGGCCAAGGCTGAAACACTTTATATCCTTGAGCAGAACATTTTTTGAATGGTGTGAAAGAGGCAATGACAGAATGAAAATACAGTTGCCTGGACATGCTCCTTATGACTCTCAAATCATCAGTCCTGCAGGAGCAAATGAGGTTATGTGGTCTTCAACCTTCTTCAACCTTGAACATTTGTCCATTACTTTTTTAATATTTCCTTTACCTGGCTGAGGAAAAAGAAAGGTATTTTCTCTTTCATTTAAAAACCTTTTTATTTTTGCAGGTAATATTGTTAAGGGTTCACTACCATATTTTAAAGGAATTATAGCTGTTACCTGATTCTTTTTTTTGCTATAGATCTCAGTGTCTTATCATAACTTGCATCCTTGGAACTAGCATGTAGTTACAGCGCTTTGATTTATCCTCTGCACTTTTTATTGGGCTAGCTTTTATTTCACATAAATACCTATTTGTTTCATGATGTTATATGTCTGCCTGTCTGTGCATTTGAGAGCCAATGATAAAGCCACAATGTCCTGGAATCACCTTTGTTGCTTCTCATGAGTGGAGCTGTTGTAAGGACTTAAAGAGCATCATTGCCCGTCTCAAACACTGTCAAGCCCACAGAACAAACTTGCTGTAAGAGAAGCCACCAGAGGAAATTTGAGACAAGAAGAGAAAGGAGGAATTTTCGATAGGAAGTTGCTAATTCCAGGCCTGGAGGAGGTGAGATCTGGTTAGCACATCCCGATTAATGCATAACAGGCTGTAAAATAAAGACAAGAGGTCTCTGGGGGAAATAGAGGTGCTACTGACTGGCATCAATTGTGTGTAGCTGTCTGTCACTCTGTCTTTCAGGGTTTTCCTCTCATGGATCAAGCAGTTAAAGATGACTGCCTAGGCTGGAAATGGATTAGTGGGGAGAGGGAATGTGTCCAATGACCACAACCACAGCCTTAAGAGGCCCAAGCACATGTTATCTTTTATGTCTTTCCAATTTGTTCCAGACTTTTCTGTGATGAGGAATATAGGTTACTGTGCAGGAAAAAGGTGTTACATCAAACCTCAGTGATCCAAACAAAACTTCTAATTCATGCTCATACCATCATTTGTTTCTGAGTTTTTATTTCTTTTTCCCAGCTTCAGCCTGCAACACGTCATTTAATCACTGCATCCCTTTCTTAACTTAAAGGAAGAAGAAGCTAGAGTTGTCCCTTTACTTTGTTAAGAATATCTTTTGGAACATACTTCATATTTAGGGCAGATGCCATTTCCACTTTATTTAAAACCAGTTGGAAGCTAAAGACTGCATTTTCCTTCCTGACCTTCTGCTGAAAAAAGCTGTTCTCCAGGGGTCTTGGGAGAGGAAGGCATAGTTTTTCAAGATATCCCTCCATATAGCCAGAGCTATAAAATCAAGTATGATGCCTCACAATAAATTGATAAAACCTGGTAATTTACACCCTTTAATATTTGCTTATCTTTCCAGTTGTTCTGTGTCTGTAACCTGTAAGAATGTAAGCTCTATTTTCAGTTGACATTTTATGATTCACATGTGTATGAACATCTGAAATCCCAAAAGAAATGAGAGATTAGAAAAACATTAAATGAAATTCCAGTGGGCCTGAGCTAATATTTATTCAGACTCCATGACCTTAAAACTTTGTAGACTACCTTCCAGTATTAACTCTGCTCTGCACTACAATCAATTCACACCAATCCATAAGAGCCAGAGAATGAGCTTTGCTTTGCTTGTGGCAAATACTGGCATAGTGACAAGGTATATGGGGTGTCTGGCTTATCAACAGGCAGCAGGCAGGGCCAGATTGACACCTACAGATATGTCCCACAGTATCAAGAAAAGCAGTATTTGATAAAGTTTTCAGAGATTTCAAATTAGTACTGACAGTCTTTGTCTGAGACAATAAACTGTAGACCTTAAATATGTTTTCAACAGGTTGCAAGATTGAAAGAAAGCAAACTCAAAGCCTATGGACAGAATAACAGTGCAGCCCATGAACCAGTGCTATAAGAGAACCTACTGCAATTACTTACACTGAACAAAAAGAATTTGTAAATAAAAACACACCACATGATATAAAGAAAGCATATTTGGTACTTAGGTTATTTCTGCAGGATATTACTCATCTATTACATGGTTTATAAATCCCTTATTTTTCTGTCTGAAGTGGTTCCCATTAAAAAAGTCAACATTTTCCCACAGATTAAGCAGGTTGCAGGGACTCACTTCAATAAATTTTGATTTGAGGTTGGAAAGAAAATATGTTTCTACATCTTGCAACTTCAAGTTTGGTACCTTTGATAATTGCTGATAGGGTCAAATTTGTGCATTTCATACTGAAAAAGAAATACTTTATTTTCCCTGAACATCTGTCTCTTTCTTTACTGCAGTTTAGTTTATTTTCTCAGTATTAAGTATAAAATCTGAACTTTGCATGTTAATATTGCTTACACCTAACATTTCCTTTATTCTCTTGTTTGGGTCTCACAGTTTATCTTTGCTCCTTCATTCTTTTTCTCATACAAAATAGTATAACCTTTTCACACATAACTCTATTTAAAAGTATTGTCTGTACCACAAACTGTCATTACAACTGGGACTACTAGACAGCTTTCTTGCCTGGGCTAGTGCTAAATTCAGTAGCTAGATATATTTTCTTTTTTTTTTTTAATCCCTCTATGTAATATTTCTGTTTGGGGTAATGGGATTTGTGACTAATTGCTCCTGGATCAGGCTTATTTAACTGTTGATATTCATGGCCAGTTACTGAAGTATGGTTTACAGATTAGACAACAGGGCTGCCTTTGATTTTACCCTTTTTTTTTCAGCTTCTGAAGGGAAGAGCAAACTGGATGAGCAGGGCAGTAGAAATGGACATAAATGATGGTCTTTCAAGCAAAATATAATGTGGGTAGATCTGAATTTCCTCCCTGGATTACCCACAGATTTCCATGGTGCCTCTGAGCATCTTTTGAAACACCTCTTTTTTTCATTACTCATGGTGTTTAAGGACATTTACTTAGAATGCAAGAAGTATTACGGCACTGAATTTTAATTTGCTTTGTTCTTCAAAAGGAATATCTGTACAAGGATAAATGAACATGGAACTTTTATTCTTCTCAAAAGAAAATAGAGGAGTGATCAGGAAAGCTCTGATTTTCCACATTTGTGTTGCATAGTCTTTATTAGATATAAAGATATTTTCAGAATTTGTAAGGCTTGGCACAACCAATATTTTGGAGGTCATCAGCTCGTAAAAGAGAGAAAAATTTAAAATATTTGATATTTAACATAAATTAATATAACTGATTCTTATAATGCCACTAATTAAACTACTTAAGATTGTGTATGGGAGGCTGGAGAAGGAAGGTACTCTGCTTGCAAATTCAGTTAAACTCCTCCCCATCCTCCTTCTCCTTCTCCTTCTCCTTCTCCTTCTCCTTCTCCTTCTCCTTCTCCTTCTCCTTCTCCTTCTCCTTCTCCTTCTCCTTCTCCTTCTCCTTCTCCTTCTCCTTCTCCTTCTTCTCCACCATCATGTTTTAGCATTGGCTAATGTGTCTCTACTTCTTCTGAGTGAGATAGAACAGTGCAATTTAACTGACATCTTTTTTGTTCCTTATTTCCTGCACAGGGTTGAATCAAAACATATAGAAAAGGGTAATTTTCCCCCCTTAATAACATTGCATTTCTTGTGATTAACTGCTGATGTTTATTTCAGTGATATTTTAACAATGTTACTGCTGAATGTCAGAAAGCAGTGAAATCTGAGTCATACATTATACAGTAAGCTCTTCTGTAGCTCTGTTATCCACAATGAATTTATGCCATTATTTCTCTGTCATTTCAGCAGCAGACTTTTTTTTATCAGTAAATACAAGGTCATTAAATAGTCAGATATCTGCAGCCTAGTAACTATGATGAAATTAAAGATCCCACAGTTTCACTACAGTAATAATAAATAACTTATTCAATTTTACAGTAGGATGGATGGGTGCCTTTCAATTCAGGACTTGAACAAGGCTGGAAGTGAAATATCTTCCATATACTAAAGAGTATATCTTATTCCTTTGCAATATTAAACTTTGGCTTTGTTATTAGGATGATTTTTGATGTATCTCTCAATATAGACATCTACAAAGACTGGTGACTTCTATTTTGTCTCTGCTTACAAATTAAAGCAGTTTGTTAGGAGAAACTGCTGAGAGCTTCCTAATGGGAAAGAAGTGGCTGAATTTCATCCCTGAGTTCATCACTGAATTGCCCTGCAACTGTAGAAAAAGCAGGGAGGTGGATCCCACTGCAGTGTTGAAAGGAGGTTCTCTACTGACCTGAGCAGGAAAGCTGGTACTCAGGAATTCTCAGCCCTAACCATATCAAGCCTAAATACCGTGTCACCATGGAGCAAGGAAGTAATTTTCTCCTTTAGAGAAGTGTGAATCTTAGACAAAGTCCACGACAAATGGAGATGCATGTTGTGAGATAAAGCCATATGAACTGAAATTCACTGTATAACAGTTTCATGGTGCTCCCTTCAGTGTGACGGAGTTACATTATACTAGAACAACAATTATAACTGTGTCTGCTGCCATCTAATATCCATATAAGTGCTACTTAAAGAGAATTTAGAAATAGGATTCTCTTTTTTTACCCCCTTCTTTCTTTGGCTCTGTTAATTACTTAGCAACAGAGTTTGTGCCATTGCAGAGAATGAGGTTGGCAAGACAATATTCTGTAGTTATTTTAGCAGTTTATAAATGTTGCTTTTTAATATTCACCCTCTTAAACACTTCCTTCCCACCCAGCCTCAATAAAAGTACAAATTTAAGCCCTATGTGTCTTTTTAAGAGTAAAGGTTTACTAAGATCGATGTCCCCTAAATCTGTTCCACTGGACTCCTACATACCTCCAGTCTTACTGCGGATCAAGGACAGCATGTAAATTTGTAATGTAAACACAAACCTGAAGCACTTCATAAGCAGATATTGTCAAAAAATTCTGAGTTTAGAGACTTGTATTTTTGTTTTTTGCACAGAATCATGGCTGAAGTCTTTGAGATATTAGTATTAAGAAAATATTTTACCTCTGACACAAAACCTCAACTGTAAATGGTCCCAGCTGGAAAGAACCACTGAGTTATAGCCTCTTCTGCCCTCTTGGCCATGCTTGCTGCAGACAGACAGTGTTAAAAGGGGCTAGCAAATCTGTTCAGGGGAACTAACGGCAGCCTTCCAGTACCTGCAAAAAGAAAAAGAAAGACAGACTGTTGCGGTGTGCCGTTGGTCAGATTCCTGTTTTTCTCATTGCCAGGCACTACTGTCCCCTCCTTCCCCCCCCTCNAACATGCGGTGCCAGCACTTCCCTAGCATGATCCTGGTGCCGAATACACCATCTGGGAAAGCCCCTCTGCTTGTCTCTCCTTCCTTGGCATGCCTGATCATCGATGGACTAGTTGAACCCCTGCTGGAACTTCGCCAGCCCTCCTGCACCTTCGAAACAGCCGGCCAGCCCCTGGAATCACGAGCGTTCAACCAGTGCCCCCACCAGAGGCATTGCGGCAAGAGACTATTTACAAGAGCATGTAGTGACAGGACAAAGGGGAATGGGTTCAAACTAAGAGTAGGTTAGATTAGATAGTCAGAAAAAATTCTTCTCTGTGAGGGTGGTGAAGCACTGGAACAGAAGCTGTGGATGCCCTGCCCCTGAGAGTGTTCAAGGCCAGGTTGGATGGGACTTTGAGCAGCCTGGTTTAATGGAAAGTATTCCTGTCCATGGCAGGGAGGTTGGAACTAGATGATCTTTTAGGTCCTTCCCAACCCAGAGCATTCTATGATTCCATGATAGCGATACAACAAGGAATCTGTTGCCTGGTGCTAGGAAAGATCTTTATAGAAAAGATTACTTCTACTTCAAAATTCACCCCTCTTGCTGCCGGTTGGTGCTGCTGCTGTCAAGTGTCAGAGCCTAGTTTCATCTGGGTACATCCATAATAGTAAATAACACAGGACAGCATCAGCTCTGTAGCTGTGAGACTCTGAATGGCCAGTCTTGCATTCACAGGGTGCCACCTCCGCCATTTCCCAAAGGAATCCAGTTGTCCCTTGGTAATGAAGTCTGTAAGGTATTATCCATTGGGTATTATTTGGCAGACTGCTAATCTTCACATAGCAAACAGGTGTGAGAGGGTAGACTAATGAAAGGGTGCAAAGGATCACAAGTCAACTGCCTAGTTTTTAATGTGGACCCTTTTAATTTCCTTGTACAAATGTATCCATCACATCTTCAAGCCTGGTGCAAAAGATTAGCCAAGCATTCTTCTTTATAAAGTGTATTCCAGCCTGAGCTTTCACTTAAATTGCACAGAAACCTTCAGTTCATTGATTTATGTTGTACATGTTATTTTAAACATATATGTATTTCCATGAACACATATGGATGCACAACGATATAATCTCACCGACAACATCCTTGCAAATTCAATTTGGTGCTAATAGACAAGCTGTGCTGTTTTCATATCAATCATCATTACTACTGGTATGAAATGATAGGTTAAAAAAGTTGCATATCCTCTGCCTAACAGGAGTCAGGAGATGGCAATTTCAGAAGGAGGTGTAAAAAAGTTTAAAAATAAAAAATAAGAGCCTACATACCAAATGATTTCCATAGTTACACTTCTGAGCATTCTGTAAGATTTCTCAGCTGTCATCAAGAACTAAAATTGGCCTGTATAATCTTTCTTACTGGTTATGATGGAAGGGAATGAAAGAAAGTGCTCCTATTCTCAAGATCTGTGAATTTTACAGTGGTCACCACTCTGAAACTTTATTTAAAAAGGAAAAATATTGTATGAATAGTGTGTCCAAACATAATCTACCATGACTTAAAGGTATGACCTATAATCTCTCTATTATGATTCTCTCAGTCATAATTCAGTGTGCTGGGAGGGTGCTTCTTCTGTGCAAATTTACCTTGAGTCTATACTTGGACTCGTGCCATATACACACAACCAAGTCAAACTCTAGTCCTTCCTGGTTTACACTGCATCTGTTGAAAAGTGGATATACCCATTTAGTCATGGTCTAGAAAAGGGATTGCATTTTATTCAGTGTCTTTCTGCTGGCTTTAAGACAAAGATTTCAAAGTGATACAGAAGCATCCGTACACTATATTAAAGTGCATCACACTCATGGATATGATGAAGATGTGTTCCAGAAGAACTACAAAATAACTGCAGAAGTGGTTTCCATCTCATCTAACTTTAACCGTATGTTTTTGTCTCTACTTTCACATGCTTGTTAAAGGTAATGGAGAAAGACAGAGAGTAAGGAGAATACACTGTACTATGGAAAAAATATATCCACATTAATCACCCTCTGAATGCATGTAATTCTCTTCAGTGAAACTGGAGGGAAATTGGAAGTTGGATTCATCTTTCCTGATGCAAATCCTGCTGTTATATACACATGTCTGCATCTCAGTTAGGCTTTCTATATAGTCAAAAGGGATAAATGGGTGTTTCTTCAAGTGGTTCTTAAAACACTAAAGTAGACACATGCTGCAATGCTGTCCGTAGGGGCACCGGGCATCCGCTCGTGGTTTCAGGGGTTGCCGGGCTGCTCCGAAGGCATGGGAGGGCTGGTGAAGTTCCTGCAAGGTTTCACCCAACCCACCGATGGTACAGGTGCGCCGAAGAAGGAGAGACAAGCGAAGGGGCTTTCCCAGATGTTTTATGCGGCACTGGGGTTGCGCTGGGGAAGCCCTGGCACAGTGTGTTACAATTACATAAATACCAGCACGAGCGGGTGGGGGGGAGGGTACAACATCCAATCGGGGTGGAGCTAGGTTTGAATTTGGCGGGCTTTTTATAGGATTGTGCAATACAGAGTCCTCCACGGGAGGGAAAACAGATACTGAGGGGGAGTGAGGGGATATAGCAGAGCCTGGCCATGAGATAAACCGAAATTGGCCAGAGCACACCACAACATCTTCTCTGTTTTTATTTATTAAAGAAAGATGATGGTGTTTCTGTCTCTTCCACGTGTTGAAGTGGACAGCTGCTTGGATGAGTTCTTCCTTCTTTGCCCAGTGTAGCTGTAGGGTCAAGTCCAGTAAACTGTCCTTGTGTGATGGTGTGGCAGCTTCATTTGTGTCAGCATGTGGAGGTTTCATGTGTTTCTTTCTTGGTTTCTTGCGGTTTTTGTTTGGGAGCCCGGCTGGTGGCTGCAGCAGCATCCCTGCCCTGAGGGGCCTGAGCCTGGAAAGAAAGGCTTGGGCATCGAGGTTACTGCTGAGGGTTCCCTGCAGCCCTTTGCCCAGTGTCCCAGCTTCCTGCAGCGGAAGCAGGGGCATTGGGGTGGGGATTTCTCTGGATAGGACTGGGGTAGAGGGGATGGAGAGAGGGTTCAGGAGAGAGTTCAGCCTGGAGTCTTCAGTTCCGGGCTGAAAAAGGTAAGAATCAGTCTCTGGGGTACTGGAGACACGGTAGCATCTCCGCGCCATTTGACAGTTTGCGCCCCGTGAGATCATCCTGTCATCGGGATGAGGGATAGGAGAGGTAGAACTGGGGATGGGGACCTCACGCCAAGCTTTGGAAGGGTTAATTCCCATAGCTCTGTCTCTTTCCCTGTTGGAGTGGAAAAAGGCAAAACAAAACAAAAACTCTGGGTGTCTTTCCCCCCTACGGATCCACCCTCCAATGCAGGGGTCCATGANGGATCCCCCCTCCAATGCAGGGGTCCATGAGCCACCCACACCCCATGCCGGGCGCTTTAGGGGTTGAACTCATCCCGAGCCAACTATCACCAGTCGCAGAAATAGCCCAGAAAAATAAAAAGTTCCAGCAGGGTCCTTCTGTTTGGGGCAGATTCTGAGAGACTGCAGGCATTCCCATGTGGGGGGGAAGCTGCGCAGTTTTACGTGCGCAGCGGCTCCACGTGCA
>VYZT01028047.1:12575-25685 GCA_013400735.1 Pomatostomus ruficeps | reverse complement strand
GGAAAGGATGTTAAAGATCATCTATTTCCAACCGTCCANGGTTGGAAAGGATGTTAAAGATCATCTATTTCCAACCGTCCATGCCTTGGACAGGGACATCTTTCCAGGTTACATCTGACCAGGTTACTCAGAGCCCCATCCAATCTGGCATTAAACACTTCTAGGGATGGGACATCCACAACTTCTTTGGGCAACTTGTTCCAATGTCTCACCACCCTCACAGCAAAGAAATTCTTCCTAATATCTAACCTGAAATTTCTTTCCATTTGAAACCAATCCCCCTTGTCCTGTCACTACATGCTCTTGTAAAAAAGTCCCTCTCTATCTTTCTTGTAGGCTCCCTTCAGGTACTGGAAGGCTGCAGTTAATTGACCCTTCTTTTTTCCATGCTGAACAAACCCAATTCTCTCAACATTTTCTCAAAAGAGAAGTACTCCAGACCTCTGTCATCTCGGTGGCCTCCTCAGGACTTGCTCCAACAGGTCCAAGTCCTTCCAGTGCTGGGACCCCAGAGCTGGATGCAGCACTGCAGGTGGGGTCTCACCAGAGCAGAGGGGCAGAATCCCCTCCCTGGCCCTGCTGCCCACGCTGCTCTGGATGCAGCCCAGGACACGTTTGGCTCTCTGGGCTGTGAGTGCCCATGGCTGGGTCATGTCCAGCCTCTCACCCCCAGCACCCCCAAGTCCTTCTGGGCAGGGCTGCTCTGATCTGTCCATCCCCAGCATGTGCTGATACCAGGGGTTGCCCCAACCCAGGTGCAGCATCTGGCATTTGGTCTTGTTAAAATACAAGAGATTTCCATGGACCCGCTTCTCCATGTTGTCCAGGACCCTTTGGATAACATGCCATCCTTCAAGTCTGACAACTGCACCAATCAGCTTGGTATCATATGCAAATCCATTCATACCATTAATGAAGATATTTAATAACACAGGTGTGAATATGGACTCCTGAGGAACACCTCTTGCCACCAATGTCCATTGGGACTCTGAGCCAATGACCACCACTCTCTGGATGTGACTGCCAAACCAATTTCTCATCCACCAAACAGTTCACCCACTGAACCCATCCCTCTCCAGTCTAGAGAAGGATTTTGTGGGGGCCTGTGCCAAATGCCTTACAGAAGTCCAGATAAATGACATTTGTAGCCCTTTCCTTGCCCACTGCTGCAGTGACCCCATCACAGAAGGCAACTGGGTTGATCAGGTGGGACCTGCCCTTGGTGCAGTTGTGTTGTCTGTCCTGAATCACCTCCCTCTCCTCCATGTGCACAGCTCTAGGAGCATCTGTTCCCTGATCTTCCCAGGCAGAGGTGAGATTGACAGGTCAGTATTTCTCAAGGTCCTCCTTTCTACCCTTCTTAAAGGTGGGCATAATGTTTCCCCTTTTTCAGTCTCCTGGGACTTGCCCTGACTGCAGTGACTTTTCAAATACCATGGAAAGTGGCTTGGCAACTACCTCGGACTGACATCTACTGACTACATCTACTGAAAATTCCCTCAGGACTCTGGGATGCATCTCATTGTGTCCCACAGATTTATATACATTCCAGTTCCTCAGCCATTAACCTGATCTTCTCTTACAGTCAAAGGGACTTTTCTCCCCCAGTCCCCATCCTACTGTCCCATCCATCCTCAAGTGGGAAGAGAGGTTGCCATTCAAGAGAGAGGCAAAAAAGTTTTTGAGTACCTCAGCCTTCTCATCCCATCACCACTTTTACAGCATTGTTTATCAGACGGAGTATCCCATCTTTGACCTTCCATTTCTGGTTAATGTATCTGTAGAAGCCCTTCCTGTTATTCTTTGTGTACCTTGCCAGGTTCAGTTTCAGTTTTGCTGCCTTGGCCTTTCTCACCCCCTCCCTACACAACTGTGCTTCATCCCTAAACTCTTCCTAGGTGACCCGTTCTTATTTGCACTGCATGCGCGTTTGCTTCTTTCCCTTTATTTTGACCAGCAAGTTCCTACTCAGTCATGCTGGTCTCTTGCCCTCCTTGTCTGATTCCTTGCTCCTGGGGATTGCCAGCTCTCACATGCTATGGAAGAGTTCCTTAAAGATCTGCCAGCTCTCTTCCATTCCCTTCTTCCTGAGGGCATTCTCCCACAGACTACGTCCCTGAAAAGCTGGACATCTGCTTTCCTGAAGTTAAAGAGCCATACTTTTTCTCCTTACCCAGCCCATATCCCTCAGGACTGCACACTCCACCAATGCATGATCCCTGCAGCCCAGGCTGCCTCCAGCCTCAGTGTCCCAGTCAGCTCACTTGCACTGGTGAGCAACAAATCCTGGAACACATTCCCTTTGGCAGGGTTGTTTGTGACCTGGGGCAGGAAGTTATCCTCCATGCACTCCAGGAGTCTCCTGGATGCCTACAGCCCTCGGAGCTCCTTTCCCCGCAGCTGCTGGGGTGGCTGAGTTCCCCCTGTAGCACAAGACCCTGTGGGCACAATGCCTCCCCCACCATGGCTGGAGCAGGAAGGTTTTGTCAACAGGCTCCCCTTGGGCAGGTGGCTGTAGCAGACTCCGGCCACAAGGTTCCCTCTGCTGCCTTGGCCTCTGACTCCTACCCACAGGCTTTCCACCTGCTCGTGGGTGGCAGGGACAGCTCTTCACATTCAACCCACCTCTTGATGTAAAGAGCAACCCCTCTGCCTCTCCTTCTTTCCCTGTCTCTTCTGAACAGCCTGCAGCCATTAAAAGCCACACTCCAGGAACAGGATTCATCCTACCAAGTTACAGGAATGACAACAAGGCCAGAGCTTTTCAGCAGCACAGTGACTTCCAATTGTTCCAGTTTGTTGCCCATGCTGTGTGCATTTGTGTAACAGCACTTCAACTGAGATGCTGGCCATGTTGCCTTCCCAGAGGAACATCCCTTAATTCCTTTGAGATAATTCTCCAGTGTTTCCCTCTTGGTTTCTGTTACTTTAGAAATCCCCTGGCTCAACTCCGTAAGACTGCAAGTGTGTTCCAGTGTGCCCAGCACACTTCAGAGTCAATGGCAGAGGACCCTTGCAAGCATGTTGTCCTTCCTATCTTTGCCTCTCATCCCACAGCTGACCAGGAACAAGCCAGTTTTTGTCCCACTCCCCTTGAACAGAGAATTTAGGTGTCCTGCTCCTGCTGGCCACACTATTGTTGATGTACACGTGGATGCAACTGGCTGCCTTGGCCACACTGATGGGTCATGTTCAGGTGCTGTTGACAACCATCCCCAGGTCCTTTCCTACCAACCTTCCAGACAGTTACCACCAATGGCAGTGATGGTGCTTCAACTGTTACCAAACAGCTTATAATTTCTGTAAGAATAAGTCTATGTAGTAGTAGGGGAAGACACTGAAATATTCTTTTAACTTTAGCATAACAGTCTATTATCCCTATACTCATGGTTAATGCTTAGACCCATACAGTGTTTAGTACAAATACCAGAGAACATTGTGGCCTTGTGTTAATTCCCTACATCTGTGACTAGTAAGTCTTGTTCTGGCTAAGGCTTCCTTATATCAGTGATTAATATGTAGTATCTGATATCTTAGTTTTGAGGACAAGGATTGTGTGTCAGAGCAAAGAATGGTAAGAGAAGTACATTATGATCTGATGACTTATTTGAGATACTTTCAATGAGAAAAGATTCATCAGAAGATCTGAAACCATATCCAAACAAGTCCATAGAAATAATTAGCATATATGCATGCATTCAGAAAATGTGATGAATATGTATTAGTTTCAGGAACATAACCTAATCTGTTAGGTTACTGAGCATACATGCTTCGAGGAGAATTTCCCATGCCTCCAGCACTGCTAATAAACTAATGTTTGCCTTGTAACCTAACAAACGGGTTGGAGAGTTTATTTCCCAGTTTTCAGAGACACACTGTTGCACGTACAGTCTTGTGAATTAAAGTCATCAAATGTTAGTCCCACAAAACTTACTGACTCACAGCTCAAACCTAAGCTATGTAGGACCATTCTAAAGGTATTAAGTCAAGTCAATCCTGAATCATTAAGGGCCTGAAAGTAAGCTGGGGACTCTAGACATGTGACACCTAGCTCTTCTGGCCAGATCTAGCTCTGACTTCTGGTATGTGGCCCTTGCAGTGACCTCTCTCACCCTCAAGTTAGCAGGCCACTGGTGGGAACCCACAGGGGATAAATAACCCTGCATGTTCTTGTGGCACGAGCAAGTCTTTGGCAAGCTGGCAGCTCCTGCTCCCCGAGCTTGGTGGTGTCAACATTGGACAATTCAGTTATAATCCATGTACGTAAGGAATGGCTGCAAGGGTAAGGAACAACATCTTGAGATGAAACTGGCTTTGCAGCCACCCTTATCAGCACTCTGGAACTTCCTCCCATACCAAGGTATCCTTTAATCTCGACACACGGCCACAGTAGGAACATGACAGACCAGCACAGCAGGTCTTGCTTTCTCAAGGCAGAGATAAGGGACACAGGAGAACTGAACACAGTGGCAGATAAAGTAACATCCCCAGGGTCTGTGGGTAGGTGTCACAAAACACCTGCTGCTCTGTATCTACAGAGGCTCCTAAAATCTGGCAGTACGGATATCATGTCACTACCGCACTGCTGTCAGCAGCACCTTCTCTTGGACATCCTCTGGAAGAAATCTACTAAGGGCCAATAACTTAAGACTTTGTTTCCACTTCAGAAGTTCTTTCCAGTCATAATAATAATTAATCCTCATAAACGACACTGTGGGTTGTAGTTCCCTTACTATACTACAATATTTCAAAGCCAATTCAAGTAAAGTATCTGCAGTAAGTTGAGCTATGCACTAGGAAACTCTGTCATACCTAGTAGTTAACCATATAATTATAATTATACAAGAGCATGGTCTAGTATACCTAAAGAAATAGCTCAGATTTATAAAGTCAGAGATGAACACAGTCTTACCCATCACTGAAGATTGAGTGGTATGGTGGAGGATTTTCACTTGCAGGCAAAACACCTGACATAAGACAATGTGTCACAGTTGGTGACATAGGGTCAGCAAAATAAGGAGGTGGTGGGGGTGGGAACACCATCACAGCATCTCCTAAGGGAACAAACACCAATTACTACCTCTGAAAAACTGAGCACCTCTGGTTATACTAACAGTATAGAATTTTTACTTGCCTAGCTTTGAAGAAAACGTGCAGTGATCCCACATACAGAATTGTTACATTCTGGGTTATTAAAGTAGGTTTCAGATACATTCAAAACCTAAATAACCCCAAAATAAAGATGCAACATATTTATAAATGAAGGATTTCATTTAGACAATACAGGTGAGGAGGGGAAGTGTTCTCCCTAGCTAAGGGACACAAAAATGGTTGGTTGTCTACAAAATGCAGAAGCGCAGAGCACACAGCTACTGTAGGACCACTATAAGGGTAGGAAAATATTTTGTTTCTCTCCCATACTTAAAATTGGTCATTCTAAGTTTCTCCACAGGTACTGCAGTGCTATAACAGAAGAAATCAATGGTTCTGAGGACTGATTTTGCGTGTCATGACAGTTTCTGCACTAAGTTACTTGTAGTTCAAGGCACACTAACCACGACTATTGATACATAGTTCACTACTTCAGTAGATTATGCAGCAAAAAATCTACTGATTTCCACTCTGTAATTGAAGAGTTTAAAACTTTTTTTTTTTTTTTTAAAACAGAAGGTTTGTATCATTCAGTGAGCTGGCATAATTTACAAACACATTCACAGCTGCCTGGGACTTTTTTCCCTCTGTAATTTGTGTGCTGGGACAGTTCAGAGAACATCAAAATGGTTGAATTGTGATGTGAGGGGTGTTTTTGAGCTAAGTCAGCGCTGTTCAGAACAACACTATGCCAACCAGACCTCAGCCTTTCAGTTTTGCTTTTCCTGAAAGTCTAAAAGTATAAAAGAAATCTACTAATTTTGCTTTCTTGCATTTAAAGACAATCTGAATTCCCTCCTATTGATTTATCCTGGTGGCTGAAAAACTGACTTGAAACCTTTCTATTTCCTGGGTGTCACCAGATCTATATATTGGCTTGAAATTCATTATGAGTTTTACGTCCAGCCAGTGAGATGGCAGTCAAATACTAGGACTGACTCATTCATCAATGAATTTATCAGAATAATCAGAGTTATCAGAACAACCTATGCATGCAATGTAATCATTGGGCATTAAAACCCGGGCTGTAGGCAGGGTGTTATGCCCTGTTAACATCCACAATTGCTCAAATACCGTGCAATTAACAAAGGCATCTTGTAATTACGTCTTTGACTGACTGAGAATGTGGCCACAATTTAAAAAATACAATACACTGGTTATGAATCAGAATCTTCTGTTCAAGGGGTTGGAGCTCAAGGCTAAAATAAATCTTAAATATAGTCACAGAAGACTGATCTGCAGTGTCAATTATGCCATTAGAGAACAGAACTGGGGTTAGACTCATTTGTGTCAGATTATATTTACACAGTCAGACCTTTCTTTTTATGCCAAAAGAGAGATTCTGCCTTTTTGAGAAAGGTAACTGAACTGACCATACAGAAAGCATGCAAGACAAAGCAACATTACTCTGTTTTGGCTGTCCTGACATGCTTAGAGCTCAAAAAGTAACATCCAGAGGTAAATTACTAGTGAAAAAAAACAAACCCCTACTAACTCCCAGTGTAAAGTTCCAACATTTTTTACCCACCTACTGTAACTTGAAAAGATTCAGGGCTCTGAGGATGTTCTTCACTTTCACAGGATTCTTGGTTGAGATTTAAGTTTTGCTTCTTTTTAACATGAGCTATCACGAAGAAACACAACCCAGTGAGCACAATCAAAGGTCCCATGATTTGAAGTGACAGGAATCCACAGCCCTGGAGGTCCACGTCAGAACTGCCAGTGTGGTTGAGTTGTATCGTATGCCAGCCAGGGCTGCAACCAGGAACCCAAATGCCCAGGATGCTAATTAGCATTCCACTAGTTAAAAACAGGAATCCAAAAATGAGAAACTGGGCAAACTGACAGTTCCCACGACAAAAAACAAGGCTGTACACCTGCTCATTTTGCAATTGTCTTTGTCTGATATACATTCTGGCCCTTGATCGTGCCAGTAAAACACAAACCAGTCCAGTTACTGCCAGCACCGGCCCAGCAGCCTTAAGGACCTCGTTACAGTCACTGAAGCTTCCAGATGGACATGACTGGAGAATGAAGACTGAAAGAAGGAATCCAGCACAGAGTAATACAGCTCCAAAAACAAAAAGGAAAAAAATAAGTTTCCCATGTTGTCCATTACTTCCTTCACCTCCTGGTGCAGGAACAGCCACTGGATACATTACAACAGAATCTCCTCAAGCAGATGAGTTGTTAGCATTAAATGGCAGCAAACTACTGTAGATCTGTGAACATGAAAATACACAAACTAACAGGAGAAAAAACTCCAGCAAGAATAGCTACATTGTATTTCTTACTTTCAAACTTCCTACTCAGCCTTTATTGTATCTTCTCCTGTATCTTCAGTTTTGCAGTAGCTACACTAATCAAGTTTGCTGACCTTAAATGCCAACGAAAAGACAGAATTTGCTATAGAGTTCAACTTAAACCAACTGTAATTGCTGTTGCACAGCTAAATGAATTGTTTCTTTAGAGAAACAGCCTTATGATTAAGGGGACATTACTTTCAAAGGTTGAATATTAGGAACAAGGACAAGTTAGCTTTTCCCTTAAAAAGTGAAAGCTACAGGAAATTTCTGTGGTGAACTGCAGAAAGTGACAATTTGTGAGAGTTAGTACCTTAATGCAAATGAGCAATGACTATTGGACTATTTAACCAAGTAAACCTTCTACTACGTACCTTCTCAAAGCATATAAATCTTGCTTCTCTTTCCAGAGGCAGTAAAGATCTTTCTGTTTCTCTCTTTAAATGAGCTTCCTGTCCTATGCTGCTGCAAAAGCAAGTACTGAGATTTTTCGTTCCGTTCTGAAATGACAAAACAAAAAAAAAAACCCTATTCTAAAGACCAGTTCAAGTCTCACTGATTCCATAGATAGAGTTGGTAAGCATAGTGCTCCTACAATTCCTTTCAACTTCCCCTGTTTCTGAATAATTTGTCTGTGCTGCAAAGATCTTTAAAAGGAAATTAACAAAGGTGGCTTCCAGAGGTTTCTGAGCCCACAAGACTCTACATTCAAAAGTAAAATAGAAGAAAACAGGAAACAGTGTTGAGACCAGTAACAGCCCATATGGCAGTATGGATAACAAATCTGCTAGATGTGGGTTTACTGGGGCAAGGGAAGCCTAACTGCAAGTTAGGACAGAGTTCCAGTCAGTGAGCTCTGGTAGAAGGAAAAAAAAAATACTCTCTGCTGTTACCTACAAGGAAGTTTCTGCTACTCTGACACTCTGGCCTACAGAGCCAGATGGACACCAGTACTACACTCCATGGTGACTAGCAGCCATGGAGATTTTGGCTAACATCCATCAAAAGGCAACCTGAAATGCAGGGGAAGTTCAGACTATGGAAAACAACAAGTCTTATGGACAGACCACGAGAAAGCTGTTCCCTCACAAGTGTGGGAAGTACATGCTTGTGCTGCAGTGTTTTGACACTGCCCTCTTCCCCTCACCAGCAGTCTCCCATGACAGACAATTTCACCTCTGTCTTGGCTATATGAGGACCAATATATAGGGGCTAGTGGAGTTTGCAGCAGATAGAAGCAGGGAATCAGCTTGGCTACTGTTCTTCAGTAGTTAGCCTTCAGCCTTTTCTCTACCAGCTTTTACTGCCCTGCTACTAATTGAGACAACTGGAAGATACATCAGATTAGATTGGATCCTCCTCACATATGTCTCAGGTACTCTTATTTCACAAGAAAAACTAGGTATTTATTATGTGATTTTTGGAAGCAAGCTGTTGAACATGTGTCAGGCACAACAAAGTTTGTGTCACTCCCCAGTAACTGCAGTGCCCCACTGGGACAAAAACAAAACACAACCACAGAACCCACTAGACACTCAAAGACGTAATTATTTATCTGCAATGCAAGGCACTCTACTGAGTCACTACTTAGCCACTTTTGAGAGTGGAATCCAATTAAAGAACGGGCTGAATGGATGTATGAGTGATGAAGTTATTACGTTTTACTGCTGAACATCAAACCAGACCCCCAAAGAGCACAGGAGAAAGCAGAGTACATCATGCAGGTAAAAGGCACAATGAGCACAAGATCTGAGAGGCAAGGAAACACAGCAAGAAGGCCACTGCAGTAAGCAACCAAATCTCCTAGCTGACCATCTCCAACAGCACAACTGAGGGACTGCCCCTTAATGAATTCCATTACTGAGAGCAGTTAACTTGTAAACTCTGTCTGTTACCTGTTTCTTCAGTGTTTTGAATTCAGCCCAACCCTCTACAAAGATTGGTTTGAGAAACTGCTGACTGGGGGTTCCTCGGTAGAAAAATCATATTCAGTCTGGGGAAAAAGAAGTTATAAAGAGCACTAAAGATAGGACAGCATGTCACCTAAAAAAAAAAAAAATTAAAAATATCCCAACTGATTTCAAACTGAAGACCTTTAGCTCAGTGCACTTTCAAAACTGCATGATCTGGAGTCAGTCCAAAGGCTCTACTTCCAAGCAGAAAAAAATAGATTGGGCTGATCACTTCTTTGATTTCAGCGGTCTTTGCTAAGTTAATAAAATTCTTTCTGATAACTGCATATGCTCCATTCTCATAAATTATCTGAGCTGGCTCAGATTTCCTGACTTACAACAAATATACCAAACTGAATAAAAGGCTTCTGAAACACACAAATACACACAAATAAATAAATGAATCCCAGCAAAGCCCAGTTTCAGACACAACTGTCTTGAGATACTTTTCTGCTGTGGCACATTAAACACTGTAACTGCAACACATTACAATTAGAGACAACTCCAAACTCTTTCTTTGCAGTTCCCTCTAGGGAAGAAAACATGGACTTAAATACAGGAAAGTTAGGACAAAACAAAATATTGTGAAGACAAAAAAAAAAGTAAATTCAAATGTATATCCATTACAAAGAAAAATCTAGAGTTTTGTCCTCATTACTCCAACGCAGTGTCTGCTTCTCTTCCACCAGTCTTGTTACGAGATTAGGTTAAAACACACATTAGAAATTAAGCACATACATATTTTCTTCATTCTTTGAGGCCACAAAAGAAGGAACATTCAGAACAGTCAGTTGTGGCTTTAAAGATGAAAGCCATAGATTTTATGCTGTAAAATCCAAAGGAGGACTAATTTTCATTTACACTACCATGAAATTTTAACATAAAACCCAATGCAAGATTAAATTTATTTCCTGTGTTTCAAGAAAAAGTATTTTAACAAAGGAGCAAGCCTTTTATTGTCTATGTGCTTGAAAATACTTCTACTAGACCTCCACAGGCATACTGATGTAAAGGAATTTTCCCTTTATAATAACTCAAGTCTGAAAGCAGACATAGAAATAACAGGTCAGAAACTATTAGAACAGCATCCAGTAGTGTAGAGGCCATTAAGTATGATGGGAAGAGGGAACTGGATACAGAGTTTGTAAAGGAAGTCTGGTTATAAGCTTAACCTAAATGATACAGTGCTTTACCTTTTTATAAGTCAGGCCTATGGCAGGTATATAGAACAGGAAACAACCTCACAATTTCTCATCATTTTTCCGTGTAACACTTGTATTACATCTTTCATATTATGAACAACTCCAAGAATTTAAAAATACTTCTCCTGCAACTCCTCTTGAGCCTTCAGAGTTGGCATTTTCCAAGTTTTCCACTGCAAACATGAGGGCTATAAATTTATTCCCCCTTACTCATATGAAATTTGATAGCTTCCTGCAGACATTATGAATTCAGGAACAGATAACTGAAAGAAAAGAAAAGCACTGGAAGAATTAAAACACTGCTGTCCCTCTGTTTTATACTTCCCAGAATAGATCCCACTCCCCCTCTTTTTGCTTGCAAAAGCACACAAATAATTTCATGCAGAAGTTTCAGGTCTAGTCTGTGTTATTTCAAAAACTATGATACCCTGTCAGTTGTAGTTCACAATGAAATCCCATTAGAATTTATAAGCCATCCTTTCAAGGACTTCCATTTTTCCACCAATGTTTCCAAATTTTGAACTGCTACTGGGAAGTTGCCACTGCCATTGTGTGATTATTTTTGTGATATTTTATTTTTTTCCCCAGGTTTCAAATTAAACCACAACTCCTTATTGGTCAAGCTACCTATATGGAAAAACGCTCTCAACTTCATTCAGTTTAACTTCCATATCAAAACATGAATGGCTCCCTATGTTTAAATTTTCTTCTTTGCTTTTGTACCCACACCATTTTCTGTTCTTCAATAAACCCCAGTTTCCCCTGGACCGGACTCTTAACTTGGCATTCAGAGACACTCATCCATAAGTACAGCTGGTAAAACTGAATTGTAATGTGCAACCTTCATCCCCATACTCTTCCCTCCCCATGGTGTTTTTAACCACTTATTTGAAGAGCTAGTGGGAAATGCCCAACAGGATGTACTTCCAGTTTTCTACTTTTAAGAAACAAGACTACAAGCAGTAACAAGTTCTGAGATGCCAAATACATGCAATTTGATCTCTTATGTATGCAGTCATTAATTAGTGCCTGACAGTGCTCTTATCTCACAGAACAAAAGACTCTGGTATCCTAAAAGATTTCAAGATTTAGACAGCCTGTGTAAAGATTCCCAAGCTGGGAGTGGATGCCACAGGAACTCTGCCCATATGGGTTGACAAAATTATTGTTTCAGCTTACAGTATAGGAATAGTAATGTAGTGCTGTTATTTATGATCATTGCAGGTGGGGCACGAGGCACCTGGAGAAGTGCTGGAAAGCAGATGCAGTAGAAAATTCCAGAAAGTGGGGGGGAATCCTGCCAGTCTCCAGAGACTGGGCACCAGGGATCATTCTCACCACAAATCAGCACCATCAGGGATTCTGACTGTGTCACACAAAACTGCATTCTGCAAAGCTGCCAGTTCCTGTCCCTGCAGGCTACAAGAGAAAAGCAGTTACAGTAAAGGATGGTCCACAAATGTTCCTCACTCGCTTCACCAGGAAGAATACTGACACCACAGTTTGACAGAAGGACCCCAAAATTCTGTCTGAACAGCAAGGAGATGCAAAGCAAAGCTTGGTAACCCCCTGATGGATGCCATGCAGGCAAGTAGGACAGCACTTAAGATTCAAAAATGAGCTCTGAAGGATCCCACGCTTGTTGGTGGGATGCTTTTTACATGACACACTAGTGGCACACAAGAGTTTTGGCAAAGCAGCTCCTACATTCTGGAGTACCTGCAGGGAAACTGTGGAGAAAGCAGACAGATACAGTTAACACCAGAGCTGATACTTTTCAAACAGGTAACACATGACAGATCAATTTCTGGAAATTCACAGGAAGGTCTGTCCCAGGAGGCTGATGTATCCCAAAGCAGCAAAAGGCACAGCACAAAAAGACTTACAGATCTTTGACCTGGGACAGACCATGATGACCATCAGGGAGATGCAGGGCTCCAAAAGCTACCTAAATCCATCCTGTCCCAGTTTCCTGAGGCTGGCCTGGGGCATTAAGCCAGGCAATTTAATGGACAAGCAATTAAGCTCTATTCCATCTAGGAAAAGCAGTGTTCCCTAGCACACCCCTCCTCATGCACTAGCCCATCAGGCATGCTCTATTCTAAGTCACTTAGTCTTCTAGGTCACAGTAAGGTCTTCAGGAGGATGGACCATGCTCCAAAAGCTGCCACACATCACGCCGGAGCAAGGGGCGATGCAAGGTAACCTCTCCACCACTTCTCCGTGACGGAGCAGCACCTGAACCTCCTCACCTGCGCCCTCCCAGCTGCACGCCAGCATCAGCCACGAGAGCACCGTATGTCCGGCCAGCTGCAAAAGCTCTTTCAGAGATAGTCCATGCTCCCTCAGGGATGGCGCGGAGGTCACCCTGGGGAAGCGGTGTGGGGAGCGGAGGGCTCTCCAGGGAGGCGACAGGACACTTGCGCCCCGGATAATTCTCACGCACGCTGGAGAAGGGTGAGAACAAGGGAATGGCGGCGCCTGCGGGGAGACGCGGTGCGA
>VYZT01028047.1:1251-12255 GCA_013400735.1 Pomatostomus ruficeps | reverse complement strand
TGCCGTGCCCGGCTGGGGGATGTGCGGACCGGCGGGCTGGGTGCGGGTGCCGCTCGCACGGCATGGCTGTGGCATGGAGCTCTGCAGGCGCGTGTACGGGGCAAAGTCAATTGCGCCCCTGAAATACCCGCGGCTTCGAGGTGAGGCAGGTGAGCAGCCCCCTCAGAATGCGAGTGCCACGTCTGCCGTTTCACAGAATGACAGAGTATTCTGAGTTGGAAGGGACCGGCAAGAATTATCGGGTGCGACTCTTCAATGAATAGTCCATATAGGGATTGAAGCCCAGCCTTGGCATTGCTAGAACCAGGCTCTATTTCAGGCGCCCTTCGTGTTGTAGTTGCTTCAGCCTTAACAACATTTACCTTACTCCACGTGCTTGCGAACTTGTTAGGCAACTTAAAGACAGGCTGAGCCTAGATGTGACAGGTTTCCTTCAGTGCTGAGCCGCTTTAGCTGGTAGAAATGGAAGAGGAGGCTTTCTTGCCAGGTACAGGCAGTGGAAGGAGGAAGAAGCTGGCTTTGGTAGCTGTGATGTGCAAGAAGTAGCTGTGTGAGTGGACAAGGAGCTGGGGAAGGAAGATCAAGATGGGCCATTTTTAAGTGCTGTAGCAGTGGCAGGACCATGACAATGTGATTAAAGTTTCCCCAGCTGGCTGGCAGCAGCCTGGTAGCCAGTGAGGTGTGGGGGAACCAGTTTGCGTTTATGTGAGTCAAAACAAGATGAGTCATAACAGCGGTGGAGTGATGCTGCGAAAATAGATGGCAGGAGGAAAAGAGAGTGATTAATGAAGTCTTGCTTGACAGAGAGATAGTTTGGTTAGACAGTAAGATTGGGTGAAATTTCTATGTGTAGCTTTTTGTAGGTAATCTGCATTTGGGTAGAGAGCAAGGGAAAATTGGAATTGAATCAATAACCAAAGAGTGTATGAAAATACATGTTGGGTGTAGGAAGGAGTTTGTCATGGTGTAGAAGGCCTCAAGCTTTCCAGAACTGTAGGTTCCTGAATGTTAATGACCCTTGGCTGTCTCAGCTGTTTCATGTCCCAAGTCATCTGCCATTGACTGGAAGGACTTCAGCTGTGTGACACTCATGATACTACTGTGAAGGATCTTGTGGTAAGGAGAGACTGGGAAGTAACAATTCCTATGTTCTGTGGTGAGGAAAATATTTCAGTGAAGAGTTACAAAAAAAGCCTGAAGACAACAAAAAGAGGATGAGCTCTGCTTGTTTAAACAGAAGCTGAAGATTAATTCTTGTGAAGAGAGTGCATCAAAAGGTAGAATTAGACTGTTTTGTGAAGTCTGACAGCAGTGATGTAAGGAGATATAGTTATGTTTATATGTCAGTTTTCTAATACCTGATTCTGGTTCTATTGTTTTTTCACTATAGAGCTTAAATGAATAAAAACACTTCTGTGGTGCACATTTCTGTATGAAGTATTTTGTCAGGCTAAGCATTCTTCAGTTCTCTGGTACTATTAAATTATTCAACCACTGCTGTGATATATGTTCTGTCTCTTTTCCTGTTCCATAAATAGTTTTTTATTTTATGTAAATACTTTTTGTACCAAACCTAACATGTCAAGAATTTCACTTAAAAAAGAAGTCAGTCGTAACAGTTGACAAGCTTGTTGGCTAGCATCTACCTAAAAATTACTTTTGTCTACAAAGCTTGTCATCAGCTTTTCCCCTCCATCCACCACTTGGATTTCCTGTAGTCTTGGGCTTAAGGGCTTGACCCCCATGATGAAAGAAGCGAAGTCAGGAATATTGTTCTTCAGTTCCTGAGATTCTGACTCAGCCTGGTATGAGTTTTCAGTGCATTTAAGTGGCTGTTGATTCCTGCCATGGGACTGCAGTCATAGAACTGTAATCTTGAGCCATATACTGTGATTTAATAATTATTTTTTTAACTAGATTTTTTAACTTTTAGATTCGTAACTGTTGAATTACAAGTAATGCATATTTTAAGGCCATGCTGTAAGTGGTAGTACCTGGCAAAAATTGAGCCATATTGGTTTTTATCAATACAGGAAAGTACTGAGAGAATTTTTTATGTTATAAAAAACCACAACTGATATAGTTGTATGACAGTAGTTGTTGGATATTAGTGCTAGTAGAGAAAATAAAGTATTTTTGACTGGCATGGAAAGCAAAGCTAGAACTATAGAAAAATGCAGTGCATTCACAGCTGGAGTATGACAGTGAACCCAGAGCTACCAGAAAGTCACTGCTTTTGAAATTACTTCAGGGGTTACAGTTAGTAACACCTGCAAAGACACTGACAAGAACATTACCATTTGGGATGATGATCAGAGAAATGTAGTTGCTCATGATGTATTGATTGGAAATTAGTTGAGGCTACTTTGATGGAAGCCACTAGTTATAGCAATAATCTGATGAAATATAAATGGAAAATTACTAACTTCTCATTCCTCTTCTTTCTTTCTTTCTTTTTAATTTAACAAACACACTTATAAATGTCAAAGACAGTTGGTTTGAACTGTTTGCCTAAAGATGGTGGTCTCTAGAAACAAGGGCACAAATGCAGTAAGTGAAGACTAAATGCTGGTCACTTCTAGATTAAAATTCCACTGTGCAGAAGAGATGTTAATAAATTGTGTGCAATATGAGATGGGTCAATAAACACACAGCTGTTGCAACTAGACATGTGGAATACTGGATGTGCTGAGATTGTGCTTCAGCTCAAAACATTACGCATGATCAGCATAATATTTTCAGGTGTTTGAAAACCCAGTGGGAGAATCCATACTGTCCTAAACTGTCCTGGTGAATATGTAACCATCATAGAAATACCCACTGTTAATAAAGCACAGCACTTTGCTTCTTTGTAGAAGATCCTTAGCTCAAGGTTGATGGTACTCACCTTGTTTCAGTGACAGCTGAGCTTTTGTTGGTGTACTTTGAAGCAGGAGCAGCGGAAGAGCACATGGAGGCACATGGTGAATTTCACTTTGTAATTGCTACTTGCTTGCTGTGGTGATATGAACCGAACGAGCGGATGATGCAGAAGTCAAGTCACCCAGCTCTTCAACTCTCACTAAGTTCTGTGCAGCCAGTTCACATCAAGAAGTTGGTGTGCATAAAAGTGCAAGGCTTGAATGAATAGTTAAGAATTGTGTGTTTTGGTTTATTTAGGTTCTGCTATACTTAGAATACAAGTCTATAAACTTTTTATTTTATTACAATTGTCTATTTATAGGCTTAGAAATGACAAAAGCATTGCTGCCAACATTCAGTAAGCTTTGGAGCCAAACTTAATTAATCCTGAAATAGTTCTTTTTTGTAATTCGGCAGATAGCCACCAAAGAACTGCAGAAAAGGGCATGTTGCTGGCTGTACTAGAAGGGAGGATAAATAGGAGACTGACAACCTCCCCACAAAACAGCAGCCAGCTGGGTCTCTGGCATTTGTACATTCATGCAGTGCATCCTGGTGACCTGTGATGATCCCTACTCAGGAGCAATGGGGAAAGATCCAATAAGAAGACCAAGCTGACTGCTCTCTTCAGATCCTGGTAATGCCAGGAGCGTCCATGATTTGGCTGACAGTCACTGTCTCCTCTTAATAAATCTTTCCCAACCTCTCTGCTACACCCATCTGGAAGGTGTGTGAATGCAAGAGACTCGTTCGGTGCTTCTTCTAGTAAATCACAGAACCACAGAATCAGAATGGTTTGGGTTGGAAGGGACCTTTAAAGGTCATCTCTCCCAGCCTCCCTGCAATGAGCAGGGACATCTCCAACTAGATCAGGCTGCTCAGAGCCCTGTCACATCTGACTGTGAATGGTTCCAGGGATGGGGCAGTTACCACTGCTCAGGGCAACCTGTCCCAGTGCTGCATCACCATCTTCATAAAATATCTCTTCCTTACATCTACTCTACATCCACCCTTAGTTCAGTTTAAAACCACTACCCTTTGTTCTATTGCAACAGGCCCTGCTGAAAGGTCTATACTCATTTTTTCTTAGAAGCCCCCTGTAAGTATTGAAAGGAAGTGAATGAGAAGTGATTAAAAATTAATGAAATTCAGAGAGGTTATGCATTAACCCTCATAAAAATCAAATAGCTTTGTTTTGGCCGGGAGAGGTAGATCCATATCTCAAATCTGTATCTTAATTTGTTGGGTTTGCTTATTCTGCTTGCATTTGATTTTTAAGAGAAAGGCATGACAACTATTTCAGCTGGTGGCACTGGAAACCCATAACCTCTTGCACTGTGCTGTGATGACACTGGGTTGAGGAAGTGAGCTTAAGACAACGTGCTGCACCCGTCAGAACAGGGGTCTAGGGCAGACAACCTTCCCTGGCTGAAGGCTTTGCTGCTTCTCACACTCAGGAATTGAATCCTGCAGAAGGGCAGCTTGGTTATGCTGAGGAAGAAAGGAAAGAGGAATGCAAAGCTCTTCTATTACTTCTCATCAAGTGCATGTAGAGACCCAGTCTGGACTTGAGGAAATCTTTCCACATGTTAGAAAGGCATATTTGAAATCCTAAAACACATATAATTTTCTGTTCAAGGTTTTATCATCAGTGCCCTTATTTAAAAGGAATACAAGACTGGTAGGTTGGATATACACTTAACCAGGAAAAAAATGCACATTGATTGTGTGACATTGACTGAGTTCACTTAGCTTTTCAATGTAAATGAGTAAGTGGCAGTTCAGGAGAAAGTACAAGAAAAACATTGAGGTGCTGGAGCATGTCCAAAGAAGGACAACAAAGCTGATGAAGGGTCTGGAGCACAGCTCCTATTAGGAGCAGCTGCGGGAGCTGGGGTTGTTTAGTCTGGAGAAAAGGAGGCTGTAGCCACGTGGGGGTGTCGTGGTTTGACCCTGGCGAAACGCCAGGCACCTTCTGCCAAAGGCTCCAGGACAGACCATGGCTCTGGGCTGTGGAGTAGAGCACGTTCTTCAGCATGTGTCACTTGCTCTTGTTCTTCTTCATCAGTGATACCAAAGATTTCACCCAACAATCACTGGTCTCTTCACCCAAGTGACAAGCAATAGGACAAGAGGAAAAAGCCTCGAGTTGTAACAGGGGAAATTTTGATTAGATATCGAGAAATATTTCTTCACTGAAAGGGTTGCCAAGCATTGGACCGGTCTGCTCAAGGAAATAGTGGAGAAACCATCCCTTCAGGAAATTTATAGATATGCAGACATGGCACTTGGAACGTGGTTTAATGGTGGACTTCCCAGTGCTGGGTTAGTGGTTGGACTCCATGACCTTAAGTGTTTTCCAACCTGAACAATTCTATGATTCTGTGACTCCAGGGATTGATAGTTCGTTTCTAGGCTACAAGATCAGGCTGCTTACTTTGTGTGACCTGGGAGATCTGTATTTTGGTTTGCTAGAGATCTGCATCCAGATGTTTTTGTGCTCCCACCCAAATCTGCTTTACAGAGCTGTAGATGCTGGTTTTGTGCTTGCCCAAATTACAGCAGAGTTTAAATAAAAGTGAAACCTTGAATTCTCAGACTAACAACAGGTCCCAGCTGGGGGATGAAGATTTGTTTACAAGTGTACAATGAGATAATTTTGATTTTTGCACTACCGAAAATGATTGAGTGGTCAAAATGTGCTGTTTTACATCCATCTTAGTGAAAGGATCGATATTCATACAAGAGACATAGTCATCTTCTACCATCAGTGTGCTATATCAGAGCTAAGGATGCTGTACTTGGCCCTCTTGGATTGACACATGTTGAATAGAAAATAATATTTCTATTATAGAGCAGAACTTTACGAGGTTGTGTGCCAAACATTATTGGCTTGATAAATATTTTGTTTACTCCTGTGACTGTTGACCCTGGCTTGAAGCCATGCACCCACCAAAGCTACTCTGTAATTCCCCTTCTCAGCTGACAGTGAAGAGAGAATGTAACAAGTCTCACAGGCTGAGATAAGGACAGGGAGAGAGCATTCATTTACTACTGTCATGGACAAAACAGACTTGACTTGGGAAAATTAACTGAATTTATTACCACTCAAAATCAGAGCAGGATAGTGAGAAGTAAAACAAATCTTAAAGCCACTTTCCCTTGGGCTCTACATCCTCCCCACAGCAGTGCAGAGAGATGTGAAATGAGGGTTACAGTCACACTTTGTTCCTGCCCTGCAGTCAGAGAAGTCCTTCTCCCACTCCAGCATGGAGTCCCTGTCACGGAAGACAGTTCTCCATCAATGTATCCAATGTGAGTCCATCCCATGGGCAACAACTCTTTGGGACTGGTGCAGCATGGGTCACTCCTCCGTGGAGTGCAGTCCTTCAAGGACAGGCTGTTCCAGTGTGGGTTCTCCACAGGGTCACAAGTCCTCATAGGACTATAGATCTGGAGATCCTTCGTTCTTCCCTGTGGCAACTATATCTGTACAATAACTTTTTTTTTTTCTTAAATATGTTACCCTAGGGGTTCTGCCAGTTCTCTCACTGATGACCCTGGCTGTGTCCAGCAGCAGGTCCACCTTGGAGCTTGCTGGCATTGGCTCTATTAGACATGGGGAAATCTTCTGACAACTTTTCCTGTACAGTGCTTTTGTCATACATGGAATACTGTGTTTTTACCTAGGTTCATATCAGCTGAGATGAACTCCTTAGGCTTTGACAGTATAAAATAGACTCAAATCATTGGTGTTCTATTCCATTTGTTTTGCAAGTCCCATAGCTTTTTTTTCAATACTCTTCATATTGATTTTAAAGGAAGGTAAATAGAATAATATTAAGATTAATATCTCTACCTCTGCATTTTACATGTTAGTGCATCTTAATAAAAGAAACAAAGATTATTATCTTACTCAAGACCAGTACTTTCACACATGATTATAAATGCAGTATAAGTTTTTTTGGTTTGGTTATTTTGGGGGATTTTTTGGTAGGGCAGCATTGTCTGAGCTGATTTTTTGTTTATGTTTTGCTTCCTTTATCTATTTCTTTTGCTGTTATAGATGATGATAATTAATTTCTATGCAATCTCAAAGTCTATTTTCCCATATTGAGTAATTCATCATCTCAGAAGTAAGGCAGGTTATTGTTTCTTCTGAGTGTTGCAGGTGCATGTCTGTGCATGGATGCATCCAGGCACTGGAGCTGAAAGCCTTTCTTTAACTGACAGTACCTATGGGATGCGACTGCCACACACCTAAGCTACTTGTTTCCCAATGGTAAAAGATATTAAGAGTCTGTGTGGCACCACAGGTTGTTGAATTCTCTCAAACTCAGATTTCTCTTACTTATTCAGGAAACTTGTAGCCAGAAGTAATTTCTGAAAGCCTTGAGACAAAGGGAGAGGGTTGGTCTATGAGCCATGAAGAATTTCTGAATATTGATCATATCTTTTTTATGACAAATGGCCCATTTCCCTTTTTATACCATACTCCAAACAGGGAATCAGTGATACATCTTGGATTATCTGAGGAAAGATTTCAGAAACATGAGAAGGATGTGCCTAGGAAACTGCTCCACCAAGGTTTGTGTCTTCTCTGCACAGCACCCAACTATATAATCATGTATAGGATTCAGCTTTGTGGTAGAGCTCTTACTTAGGGGATAAGAACCTTTGAATTGGTCCATATTATGTACCTGAATCATATCAGACATCTTAATTGCCTTTAAGGGTCTTATTTGATCTGGCATGGATCTAGGAAAACATGGGTGGAGATTGCAGGGAGTTTGATAAAACTTCAGGCCTTTTTCCCTGCTTTGAGCATGCAACCTGGCTAGATGATGTTGTGAGTTCCCTCTAGCCTCAGATCTTCTGTGATCATGTGAAGATCTGCAGACTTTTCACAAGATCTAGTGATGGATGGCTTTCAGGAAAGTCCTTAGTTATCCCAAGGTGATGTTTTGTCCCTATTTATTTGATCCTGTAGCATCTTCCTGCCATTTTGAATGATGGTTAAGTGGTTAAAAACTGCACTTAAGACCTAGCTGATTTTTTTCTCCTCCAACCTTTCGTCATCTGCAAAGCTTCAGGATTTTTAACATCAGCAATTGGAAAAAATATTAGATATTATGAAGTCCACAGGACTTCAGCAGGCCAGAATGATGATTAAAGTTGGTTCCCTCTTCAGTTACATCTTAAGACTAATTTTTTAATCTATTATGTTCTTGCATTGCTCCACTTATAAACCAAATGTTGTGTACTTCTAAATCAGGCATCTTACATAAATCCTTTTTTCCTTTGACCCTATTATTCTTATGATCCAGATTTTCAACCTAATCCTAAATTAGTTTAAGATCTCTATTTGGTACATCCATGATTGACACTAATTATCTTAAATGTTTTTTTTAATTTTCTCACCAGGTTCTATATTACAGTTATTTGGATTGACACCTTTCCTTTTTTTTTTTTCCTTTTTTTTCTGTAATGGTGTTATCTTTCTTTTGATCTTCTAATCCTTTCCAATATTTGAGAATCACTGAAATAAAAATTAATGATCCATAGTATGGCTTATTCAACTTCCTAAATTCTTGGATATTTTTTATCTGATACGGTGGTTTAAAAATATTTAGCTTTAGTAGATGATGTATTAATATCTCTCTTTAGATACTCTTGGATTGCAAAGTATTTTCACCATGTGATTACATGATCTAGATAGCCTTTAAGAAATGTGGCAAAATATTTACAGGATGCTTTTCTTTCTCACTCTTTTTGTTTTTACTGATTTTGGCATTTCCAGCTAGTATGGATCCCATAACACGGTGGAAGTTAAACATTTTTGTTGTTTTTTGGAGCAAACAGCTATTTATCACCCTCAGTCAAACTATCTCCATGGACTTTCCTACCCTCTGTGTTTAATTTGCTTTTCTTATCAATCTTGTATAGTTTATAATTTCAGGATTAAAAGCCACTATTAAGAGAAGTCTTCCATTATGTCACTGGAGCCAGCTGGTTTTAGTTCCCCTCTTTGACTGTGATTTAGTGAACAGGTGGCCTGGACTGGTGATGTGTTGTTGTCTAAAGAGAGAGATCTCATTCCCTATCCCATCTCTACCCCTAGGCTGGGAATCCCTGTTTGCCAGATCCTCCTGCAAGTTGGTTCATTGGCTTAACTAAGAAGAGAATTTTCTTTTTTTGTTTTCTGGGTGTGACTTATGTCTGGTAGGCAAGTTGAATCACAAGCAGATGTGTACAGAGCTGGTAAAGAGCTGGTGCAAGGGGTGTGAGTGCAGACGGACATCTTGGCCCATGCCTTTTGACAATATTGGACTATTGAGCAAACTGGCTTATCATGAAGCTGTAGCTGAAATCCCTTGGTTGTGTTTAATTACAGTAGGCATCTCAATCAAGGGATTATTGCTTTATGAGCATATCCAAAAATCTGAGAGTTGACCATTTGTAGTAGCACCTGGCTATACGACTTGAACCTGATTACTAACAGCAAATGCAATCAGGTAACGCTGACTTGGCTGTCACTAATGTCTGGTTTTGCAGTCCATGCAGGCAACGTAAGATGAGGTGTAATTTATGATTCTTTGTTTATCAACTGCATCAGAGAGCATTTAATTTCTGTTTCATTCTTTCCACAACTGCTATGCTCCCACCCCACTTTTGAGCTTATTTTGGCACTACAAATGAATTGCCCATAATCTCCTCACAGCCAGCAAGCGTGGCAGCTTCTGCAGAGTCTAGGACCTTCCTGGAAGAAAACAACTGCTGTATAAGAGCACTGAACTTAATTCAGGCAAGTGTTCCAAAGGGGTCTCCAAGATCAGACATGGCTGACAGAAGACCATTGGAAAGCTAAAAGTACCTCTGTAAAGCAAGGTGTAAGCAGACTGTAATTAGTTCCAATATGATACTTACCAGCAGCCGTGTATTTTTCTGATTTAAAAGTAAATATTGACTAGAGCAAGGAGGTCTCATGCAGTGTGCATTATTTCGTGAGGCTGACATCAGTTTCTTTACCATAGAAATAATCCCACACTATTTTTAACACATTCCTCACCTTGACCCAATTGCTACTACTACCACAGTTGGGTTATAGAGATGACAATGGAGTACATGCTAACAGTATTCTCTGTAGAGCCAGTAACATCTACGGACAACAATGAAAGACATACCTGATGTGATGTAATATTCATTTGAATCACTACTTGCAAACATCTGGGTAGATCTGATGTTGCGTCTGTTGTAAATATACAGTTCATGTATCTTTAAATATAGATAATGGCAGCAATAACCATTAAAACACCTGCCTTGTTGGAAGAGTGGCAAAGGGTTTCCTAAACTTTAATGGAGATGCAGAGCAAGTATGGAACACTTACAAATGTCGAAGAGAAGATTCTTTAACTAAAGGCAAGTGTCCAAGAGACTTTACAGGAATTTCAAAACAAATGTATAACCAATCTTTGACTGAACAGATGAGTAAGATATTGTTCCCTACAAACACTAAGTAAGGTTTTAACAATATTCTACTGCTTTTATAATTCCAGAAAAAAACCCCTGAAAAAATCACTGAATGGAGTAGAAGATTGCAAGCTACCACCTAGCTTTAACAGGGTTGATGCAGAAATCTGTCTTCTGTTCAGTCTCTGTTGTGTATGGCATCGGATGCTGTGAATACTTTACAGCTTCTGTGAAGAGGACATAGCAGGACACTGTTGCTGCTTGTCATACAAGCAAGGTCTTTTTGCTCCACACACTAAAATAATGGCTTGTAGATTGTTGTCAGTAGTTGAAATAGGGAACATGTCTTCTGGGTAGTGGTGCTCCTGCTGTGTGTTGGTACAAACACCTTTACTGATGACCTAGGTAGGAGTTATCGCTGAGTCTATGTTCCTGGGCCCAGAAGGACTCTTAGCAGGTAAAACTCAGCATATTTCTGGCTTATAAACTGATGCTGAGGTAACAGTCACCACTTTAAAAACAGTGTAACATTTTTTGAAAGCTTCTTTTACAACTTGTGACTACAGCTGGTTTTTCATAACTGTTTGGTAGCATGAAAAGCCAGAGGCTGCACTGTTGCTGCCTACACAGGGG
>VYZT01028042.1:0-25074 GCA_013400735.1 Pomatostomus ruficeps | reverse complement strand
GAGCGGCTGCTCAGCGGTCGTGAGGGGAGCGGCGCCGAGGCGCTGAGGGCAGCGGCGGGAGCGGCGCCCCGGTCCCGGCTTTGCCCTTCGCCGCCCGCCCCGGCCGCTGGCTCCCGGCTCGGCTGGGCTCGGAGCGCGGGGGGTGGCGGCTTTTGTTCGCCGTCACCTTGGCGGCTCTTCCGCCTCGCCCCGGGCGATGCGGGGAGGCCGGGGAAAAGCGCCCCCAAGCCCCGCGCTGCTCGGTGCTGGCCCTGCTGTTGGGCCCTGCGGTCGGCGCTTCCCGTCTCCCCTCACGGATCGATCGCTGTGCAGGGGCCTCCGGAGGTACGCGGGCTTGGGCATGTGCAGGGTGCTCCTGAAGCGCCCTTCGCTCCCCATCCTCGGCTCAGCGGGCCCCGCTGCTCTCCTACGAGTTAGCGCTGCCGTGATATCCTGACTGTAAAGGGCTCTCCCGGCTCTGCAGACCTCACCTCGCTCCACTTTCCCTTTCCTCAGTCGTACCCTGGACTGCTCTGTTTGCACCCGCCGTGATACCGCAGAAGTTGTGGTGAGCACCTTTTATTCTGCAGAGCTGGATGACTTGAGTAGATCTTTTCTGAGCCACTCTCATTTGTCGCCTGAGTGTTGAGCTCATGGTGTTCTCAGGCTTCTGCCTTCCTTCACCTCGGAGATCACTGCAGTTCCAGTGTGGGTGCACAGAAGCACCTACACAACAAAGCTTTTAAATCCCTTGGGTAGCTGAGTGAGCCTGGACCTTGAGCCTGGTGCCAGGTACCACAGCGTGAGAGAACTATCACAGGAGACAAAGAGACTATATGAGATTATTGTTTAATTTCAACCAGAAAGTCTTAGTCAGTCGTGTAGATTTTGTTGTTGCGGCCCTCTAATGGTGCTTTGGCAATTCCCAAGCCCTCCGTATGTTCCAGATGCTTCAGGTTCAGTGTGCAAATGATCTCCTTTTGTACAGAAAGAAGCATAAAGATGCCCAAGGTGCTTTTGAATAGTTGAGAAATAGGGGAAGTCGTATCTATCCATACCTAAGTTTCTGAATGTGATATGGCTGTGTTACCGTAGCACTGTCAGTCAGTGTAGGCTTTGTCAGCTTGGATTCTGAGCTGGGAAGTTGTGGTTGTGCCAAACTGGTGTTGCTTTACTCCTGGAGTTGCTTGGTCGTTCAGGAGACATTCTGTGTCCGTTGTGATTGTGGGTGTGCGTAGGGGGCCGTACCTCCCCTAGGAAAGCTTATTGCTCTTAAGGATTCCTTCTTGTGAACCCGCGTTGCTTGGATGTCAGAAACGTAATCTTGGTTTTGGCATTGGAAGTGGTCTTGGAATATTCTACTTGGCTTTCTGTGTGAGATTGTGGTCTGTATCTGATGAGTTTTTCATTAGGAGAGTAAGATCTTTTCTGTGAAAACTAGCTTAAACTGAAGAGAAAACCAAATGTCCATCTGTAAGGCACAGTGTTGGATTTGAGCCTTCTGCTGGAGTAGTTATGGCACGGGATGTCACTGCTTTTGAGAGTATTTAACAAATAAAGAACTGTCTTGTAACTCAAGTAACATGAAAATGTGAATGTGTCAGACCAATAGATGTGTCTGATGAGACAGTAGGAGAAAGGCACTGAACCTGGTGTTGGATGATGGCACAGAGGTGGAATGACTTCCCCAGAGCAGGTCACCCTTGTTATTGCTCTTTGGCTCTTGTTATGGCACAGCTCAACTGCCCAGAGGATCCCCTATGGCAGCCCTGTGCCTGAGATGCAGGGTGCTGTTAAACTCCTCCCAAAAAACCCCAGCCACGAACCAAAGCCAGCCTCTCAGGAGAGCTCCATTTGAGAGAGGTGCATGCTGTGCCTTTGAGGTCAGCCGGTTCAGAATGCAGCACATCAGGTAAAGGAGAGCATGAAGGGATTCTGGTAGATTACACAGGTTTGCTGGTCCCTGCTGCAGATGGAGGATGCTCTGAGTGCTGACCTTGCAGAGCATGACAGAGAGAAGGTGCTGTCAATACTGAACTGTTGTTTGGGGCTTTTGATTGCCCTTTCAGGATTTTTTCCCTGCAGTCAGTGCTACTTTACTTTCCATGGGGTTCCCACCAGCCTCTGCAGGGCTGTGCTCCAGATGCCCTCCCTTCCTTGGGCCAGCTGGGCTATTGGTTTGGATTTTTAGCTTTATTCAAGGTGTGACTGCTTACACGGTGTGTGGCAGTGATGGCATCTCAGACGCGCTCTGTAAGACATTATTTTTTGCTACAGTGAGAAACAGTTTAAAAAGTGATAATCTGGGTTCAGGAGAAACCTGTCCACGATTGTGAAAGCTGCTGTCCCCTTCCCTTCTGTTTCCCTGCAGCTCCAATGGTGTGGGAAGTGGCACTGTGTCCCCTGTGTGCCCGTTGTGTGCGGAACATCTTCCTGACTTACAAGAACATTTTTTTCAAATTTATTTTCATTGTAAGTGGTGTGTTCAAATCTGGTTAGTGACTTGGACAAGAGTTGCAGACTTACGGATGTACAAACAAGCCATACTGTTGCAGATTTGTACAAAATGATAGCTTGATGTCTGCGAGCATTTAGTTATGGAGAAATTATTCCATGGGTGAATTGTTCAGAGGATGAAATTTGCTTGTCAATAAAACAAAATTTTACTTGCTGGTAGTTTTTTATTAAAACAGCTGCTGAGGCCCACATCTCCCTTGCAAAGCTTAGAAGTTTCTCTTGATGGAGGTTATGTTCAAGTTCAGGTGACGCTTTTTTCAGCTGCTGTCGGAATTCAGCCTTTTTTTTGGTTTGTTGGTTTTTTTCCCCAAGTAGAGTTGATGAAATGTCCAAGCAACATCACTGTTGTTGGTCTGTCTTGAAAGAGGATGAAAGTGGCTTTGAAATAACCTCTTTGGGCACAACTAAAGACTTTGTGCCAAAGTTTATTCTTTGGCTACCTAAATTTGAGCATGTGGGCCACCATTCTGTAGCTCAGTCATGGCCTCAGGTGCCAGTGCTTTGCCACAGATGATGAGTCACATTTCTGCTCTCTACAGGGCAAGGGAGTAATAATAATAATGAGAATGCTTACATACATTATAGGGGAGAAAGGCTTTGCTAAGGTCAGAGCTGCTTATTGAGCAAAATGCATGCCAGGGAACATTTCACCACTCGACATGTAGCGGTCTTCACTGCTGCTTCAGACACAAATTGCTGATGCCTTCTTGTGCAAACTGATGGATGATGATTTGGGGTTTGGTTTCTCTTTTTAATTCAGTTGAAGAAGGGATGGACGCAGCTCAGTAAGGTTTTGTGAATGACGATGATTACAGGTTGAATGAATTTGCGTGCTCTTACCTGAGCGTGGCCTTGAGAAATGGCTGTGGCAGTGTGTTCTCACGTACTTCAGCACAGTTGTCTCCATGTGAGCTGAGCCTCATCCCGTTAGCCCTCAGCAGTCTCACCCCCTTGCAAAGGCTGACTTCTTGCTGTATTTGTCGTGGCCATCAGAAGGTGTTAGGTGAATTTCAGTACTGTGCAGCTGCTCTTCGGAGGAAATTATCTTTTCTGCTTTTGTTTGTTTGCTTATTTTTGCCTGCAAATAACAAATAATTCCTTTCTGTGCCAGTTCTCTAATTGTTTTTGTTCTCTTGAAAGAAACCCTGCCTGTGGGCTGATGTTATTGTTACAAACTTGAGTTGCAAGAAGTATTGCACTGGCACATGTGTGTGTTCTTCGGGTTTGGAATCGGGTTCCTCACCTCTGAGTCTTGTCTTGGGAAGAAACAGATTCCGTGTTGCATTTTGCTTTTCAGCTTGGCGAGTATATTGCAAAATATTTTGTGTGGCTCCTGAATCTCCTTGGTTCAAGAAAGCACTGGAAATCCAGTGTGCCTTCCTGGTGAGAGAGGAGTTGGAAGTACTGGATAAGGTGGAAATTAAATCTTGTTGATGGGTTGTTCTGTCAGCTGGATGTGGGTAGGACTACCTGTGGATGAGCAGCAGCTTGTGTCCATGTGGCTTTTGGATTTTAGCCATGATGAAGGGATCTTTTTAACGGTGCAGCTGCACCATAAAGAAGCCAGCGGATAAGCGTGTTTGATTTCTGGTGGCTGCCATCTCAGCGCGTCGAGCTCAGGCTAACAGCACTATTGTGTTCCTGGCTAGTGTGTACACGAGTGCCTCGAGCCATAAGTTCTCATCAAGACCTTTTTCAATGGCTGCTCAGGCTGGTCTAAGAATGGGGCTCATTTCATTCAGCTGAGAAGAGCACTCAGATTCTGCTTTTTCTTGGTTTGTTACTTACTGACTCCCGAGTGCGTTCTGATGGAAACTGGAAGTGGAGGTTTTATAGAGTACGGGTATCGATGGGGCTTCCCTCGGTGCCTGGTAAGCCGTGGAGATACTGTTCTGTGTAAATTTGGCCTGTTTGAATTGCTGATGCTCATGCCCTGACTTTTGGCTTCAATTTCACTGGTATCTTTACCTCCAAACCCCTTGGGCCTGCTAAGGCTCGCGTCCTTGACTTTAGGGAGGTGCTGTACTAATTGGGACACGTGGAGATTTTAATCTTTTGAAAACCTGGTTTCATGGCACCCATGTTGCTAGCAAGGAGTACCTCTGGTTTTATTTTACTGCCTTTTAATGACCTGGGAGACCTGAACAGTTCATTAAGCCTCTGCTATCCCTATTGAGATCTCTGAAGAAATAATGAAAGGAAATGATATTGAGACAGGTGAAGAATTGTACTGAGACATCCTCTACAATTATGTGATGTAAATCAATGGTGCTGTCACTTGAAATATGGAAGAGGTGCACAGTGCTCCTCTCTGTGAGGAAACAGGACAGCTTCCAGTGAAGAAAAGATGTAGTGTGATACAGATCTCCTGGAGTGTAATGACTTGTCACAGATTATTATGTTTTGTACCCAAAGGCATTTTCAGTGTTCGTTGAAGTATGCCAGCAATTTGTTAACAAATATATTTTGCTTGTTGCTGTATTCATAAGAACGTGTGGTGGCTCTCATCTGCTTTTTAACAGGCTCTTTGAAACAATCCTGATGGCGCTCCATCCTTGTGAATTCTCCCAGGTGCTCATGGTGAAGAGCCTGTCACCAATTTTGTGTTCATCGTCTGCTTGTGAGGCAGGGGAACAAAAAAAAAAAGGATAGTCTCACCTGTAGAAACTGAGATGTTCTTCTTCTGGTTTCTAAGTAAAATTTCCTTGTGCATGCCATTGCTGTAGTCTGAGTTGTGTTGGGAAGATCCTCAAATTGCACACATTTTGTTTTCTTTCCCTTGCACCCACTTTGAACGTGCACAGGGCTCAAACCTTTGATGTCCCTCAGTATTTTGACATTTGGTTTTGTGTCTCATTAGCATAATTACCTCTTCTGGGGCTTCCTGTGAGGCAAAACTAATACTGGGTTCGTTTAAAAACCCTGTATTATGGTAGGGTTTTGGATAACCCTATCCTCACTTTCCTGATTTCTTGTCTCCAGGTTCAAGATCTGTGTTTCAAACTTTGCCTTTTGCCTTACCCGCAATGTTTTTGAGGCCATTGTTTCAGGTGTGATTCCTGACCAACTGCATTTGGGAGCATTTCTGGGATTCCTGTCTTGAGATAATTTTGGTTGTCCTTGAAGTGTAAACTGTTTGAGCTAAGTATGTGGGCTTTTTTTTTTTTTTAAGTTCTGTTATGATTCAGGATTTGACCCGCTCGTGGCATTGTTTCTGTGTGTGTGCCACCTTCATTACAGGCCCTTCCTAAGCTGAGGTTGATCTCCCAGTTTCACTTCATGTGGTTTATGTGCTGCCTGGCTGTAATTGCAAACATATTTTGTTTGGCCCTTGGTTTAGATTGATGGGTCAAGGTTATTTCGGTAAAATCCCAGAAACCTTACTCTAGGATTATCTTCCAGATTGGTGACTTGGGTTTTTGACTTGATCTTCTTTGCCTGTTACCTTGCCTACACATGAGTTTTTGGAGAGAGAAAGCGGATGAAGCGTCTGTGTGAGAACAGGAGGGAATTTCATGATCGCAGACAGTGGCAGTCTTAAGTGGGTTGGCAAAAGCAACACTGGGTGCTGGCAAGCCATGAAAAAGTCTTTTAGAGTACTGAGGATTATTTTACGACATGCATGACCTGCAGGACAGTACGGATAGGTTGGAGCATAGCAGGGTGAACCAGGTGACCCCTGGAAGTCCTTTCCAGCTTAGGTGATTCTGTGACACAATTGAAATGCATTTACCTTGGACAGCGAATACCTAAGACTTTGGTCATCTCTGAGGCACTGAGCTTTCCCTTCCCAGTCTTCATGGAATGTGAATCCAGCCCACACAGTTACCTCATATTGGTGCTCCCATCTTGATCTTACAGGTGTGACAGTCACCTTTTGAAGCAGAGGTACCGGCTGCCTTAAGAAAGTGTATTCCTGTTTGCTTTGCTGGCCTGTTGGACTGGGTGTTTTAAATATTCGTTGGCCAAAGGGTTAAATAAATAGTGCAAGAGATTTTTAACAGGGTTTTTGTTCGTTTGTTTCAGGGTACTTTTTTATGTTTTTCAAAGCACCTATTCCTTAAGGGAGTTTGTAACCACTGTTCCCTTTTCATCAGAGTAATACACGAATTGACTGAAATCTTTTTATTTAGTCAAAAGAGGTGTGGGAGAGGGTGTCCTGAATTGGTTGAGTATTTTCTAGTGAATTAAGTCCCTATATGCATAATTGTTTTAATTCTAATATTGTTTATCCTTTCATGGAGAAGTTGCAATACATAGGGGTGCCTTCAAACTGCCATCTAACTGATTGAATGTTCTCAATTGCAGCGTTTGACACTGAGTACCAAAGAAATGGTGATGGAGAAGCCAAGTCCCCTGCTCGTAGGGCGGGAGTTTGTGAGACAGTACTACACCCTGCTGAACAAAGCTCCTGACTTCTTGCACAGGTAACACTCGCACTCACCAAGTGACGATGCTTTTGAACAAAAGCGTGACCTGTTTGTTGTAAATCAGACATCTGAGTATGGGAGAAAACGGGCATGGTTAACTTTTGGGCTCTTGGAAGAACTGTTCCATCTTACTGCAGACTCCCTAGGCTCTGGAACCAAGTCAGATCATATGGATGTATGGCATGTTATCAAGATAGTTCCTCTGTGGAAAAGTGTGCTGCCATAAAGGCCATAAAATAGTGTGGACAGATTTCAGAAATACCTGCTGAGGTTGGGGAGGCTGGATAGGTAATCGTGAGCAGCTCCCCTGGTGCAGTTGATACTCTGTGCTCAGGAATATTCTCTGTCCACTTGAAAGGTGGCACAAGTGTCACTAACAACAGCATCTGTGGAATTTCTCTTAAATACCTCTGGACAGAAGAGTTCACGAGGTTTTGGTCTGGTTTGGTTTAACCTTACCCAGTTCTGGAGCTGGCTGTATGAAATATTTTAACTCTGCCACCGCTGCCCCTTTTTTCTGGTCAGGCTCAGATGTGGAGGACATTTGCCTTTGTGTTCTTTGGCTGCACCTTGTTTGCGAGCAGCGTTCTTCAGAAAGGGCATCCTATCCTCCCTCTTTCTCTTGCTGTTAGTCTGAGCAGCAGCTTGCTCTCTGCCACAGGAAGATTCGTGTTTCTCTGGTTTCCTGGTGCTTGATGTGTCTTTGCAGCAGTGAGGGAGTTTGGACAACAAACGTTGAAGTTATTGTTTCATCCCACTGAAACCTTGAGAAGAGCACACAGGATCCTGTTGCTGGTCATTATCCAAAGCTTGCCCAGGCCTTAGGAGCAGCAGAGATAAATTTGCCCTCTAAATGGGTGTTATTCGGTGTAGTTGGATGCCTGTTGCATTTCAGTTGAATTTTAAGGCTTTTCTGGCCCCTTAACTGAAAGTCTTTAATTCCATTTAGCTGGCGACTAATAAAGGTAAGTGTTAGCATTTGGACCTCATGGCAATCACCCCCAAGGCAAAGCATGCTCCTATAAAAACCACAGGGTGATATGATGGTTTTTTCTGATCTATTAATACAAATGTACCGAAAATATAAAGCATTTGTCACATGCGTTATAAGCTGGCAATGACAATCCAAATCAAAACAGACTATTCTAGGCTAAAAATGTGGAAATGGGATGAATGTGCCAAAGGAACTCTGAAATGTAAGAAAAATACCACAAGTGAGTGTACATGTTTAAATATCAAAACCACGAGCTCAGTGCTGGCCAAGGCTGTGAGAGGACAGGGTTCGGAGGAGTGGCAGCAGGAGGGTTTGGACCTCGCTGGGCTGATGCCTTTGCCAGAGGCAGGGGATTCTGAGGATGAGGAACTTTCCTGGCAAAATGGCCACCTTCCTTAAAGGAAGCAAGTGAAAGGTTGAGGTTGATTTAGGAGTTTGCTACACCACCTTGAGCAAACTGCTGCGTATTAAATTTGTTTGTTCCTGTATTCTTGAAGCCTCTGGAGTCAGTGATTGTGGTGAAATTTCTGATGCATTAAGCTCTACAACTTTTGGCTAAAATACTTTTTGGATTTGGTTCTGGTTTTTTTCACTTCTGTGACTTTTACATCTCTTTGCTTGCAGGTTTTATGGCAGGAATTCTTCTTATGTCCATGGAGGACTGGATGCCAGTGGGAAACCGCAAGAAGCAGTGTATGGTCAAGCTGTGAGTATTAAAATCAGTCCTGTAATCCTCTCTAATGTTCAGAATAAATCAAGGTTTGTTCTTTACCAGTGACTTCGGCTTTCTTACCTGGTGAGTAGCAGATTGTGATACTGCCTCCTGTTCAGAGACAGATAGGAATTTGTTAGCTTGAGGGTTTTTGTTTGCTTATTTCTGCTTTCATTGACAGTTGTGTTTGGTTCTCCAGCTGTGCATCTGCGCTGCAGAAAATACCTTTAGGATGGGAAACAAAATTGAGAGGACCTGATAGATTTGTGCTATAAATGTACCTTCCGTTAGAAGTAGTTCCTCGGGAAAGGACTGATCTTTGGGAGTTCTGTGAAATTCTTCTGCGAGTGGAGCTTTGTTAAAGTGGAATACAACCATCTGAAGAAGAGAATGAAGGGAACTGAGGGTTGCTTTGGTTGTACCTCATCATCAGAATAACGTGTGTCACCTAGGGACACCTCTTCATGTGGCAGCCACATCTTCGAGCAGTGTGGCTTTTTGTCTAGGGCGGGTTTGGTTTCTTCTCCTTTCACCAGCAGAAACTCATGGTTTCTGTATTTATCTTCTGAGCTTCAGGGGAGTGCTTTTTCGGGGTCAGTTGGGACTCAGGTGGGTGAGAGGTGTAAAGCTCTGTGCAGAAGTCACTGAAATGTGTCTCTTTCCAGGAGATACACAAGAAGGTGATGTCGCTGCAGTTCAGCGAGTGCCACACCAAGATCCGTCATGTGGACGCTCATGCCACTCTGAGCGACGGCGTGGTCGTGCAAGTCATGGGAGAGCTGTCGAACAACGGGCAGCCAATGAGGAAGTTCATGCAGACTTTTGTGCTGGCTCCAGAAGTAAGTGTGTGTAAGGTGGTGTTAAACTTCAAATAACGGTGGAAAAAACGTGACCTCACGTCTACCTACAATTTGTCATATTGGGACAAAAATTAGGATCTGGCTTTAAAACTTGGTCTGGAGGCCGTCATTAAATGTGTCACAGTGTGTGAGTGCAGAGAAACTGGTGTATTGGACCCATCCCGAGCTGTTTTATTTTCTTGAAGTGTTGGAGCAGTAATACAAAGAAAATTGACACTTGCATTTGGGAGCTGCCGTTGGCACAAGTAATCTTTTTTAAAAATAAGGTTCAGCTCTGTAGATCAAATCTCAGCTGTGGTTGTGTACTTTCAAGCCTAATGGCAAATGTGAGTATGGGTTGCACAGGTTGCTGCTCAAATTTAGCTCTTGGTGAGAGCAAAGCTGTGCACAGTTGAAAGGGGTCTTGTGTCCTTTCTACTTCTTTATCTCCACATCGTCACAAATGGTTGTGTGGTTGGAGATTAATGTTTTAGGTTCGTGTTGAATTTCTTCCTTGTTGCCCTGCACAGCACTGTAAGCGTACAGACACCCTGTGAAAGTTTGGGGGTTTTATTGTAAAGTTTTTGTAATACGGAAGGTTGAAACTCCTCAATGAAACTGAGGGGCTGTATGCTTAGTTAAAACCTGTGATTGCTGTGATTAAACAAAATTAGCAGATTTTATTCTGCTTGAAACTTCATTTTTCAGTCAGGCAGAAGCTACTGTTTAATTGTTTGCTTAGAGAAGAAGAAAATAACTCGGGAAATAACTGTAGTAACATAGTCCTATTGCAAAATATCACTGTGTACCCCAGAACTTACATCTGTGGTCCTTTTGTCGACTGCTGATATTCCATATATGCTAAACACTGCATGTTCCTCTTCTGCAGGGATCTGTTCCAAACAAGTTCTACGTCCATAATGATATCTTCAGATACGAAGATGAAGTATTTGGGGATTCAGAAGGAGAACTTGATGAAGGTGAGAAGGACTGCAGGCACAGAGTTTGTGTGGTTCTTGTTCCTCCCTCTCTGGCAGTGCAGAGCTGCCAGAAGTCTCTCGTGGAGACGTTGGGGTGCAAACTGCATTGCCTTCTCGTGGGGCACAGAGCTGTTGTTACTGCTGGTTCAAAACCTTGTGGAAAATGAAGGTGCTGTAGTAGTGCTGTGTTCCCTGAGGGCTGAGCTGGCTCACGGAGGGTGAGGCTTGGCAGAGAATGGAAGCAGTGAGCAACAGGATTTCTGCTGCCACAGATGCATCAGGCACACTTGTGTTCTGTGATCAGTCAAATTTGTAGGTAAAGCAATTTGAAGAAAAAATCTAATTGTTTTTAAAAAATGACACATAGCTCACTTTCACATCATCATCACACTCAGTAATTCACTGTGACTCGAGGGCTGAATTGGACCTGAGTGGGCTGTTCCCCTCTGTCCAATGAGGCAGAGCAAATCAGAGTATAACCAGAATGTATGTACATGTGTTCACTGGGTGGTTTCTGGAATTTGTTCATCTCGGTTCTGTGGAACAAAGCATCTTAGACAATCGTCCTTGTATTTGAGGTTCATCGTCTCAGTCTGAGGCACTGAGATTTATGAGCAAATAGTGCAATCTCTCTCTTTTACTGCCACCATATGAAGAGTGCCTGCTGCTCTAAAAGATCCTCAAAACCTCCTCCCAGAACTTCCTAGCAGCAATGTCTTTGTCTTCTTTTTGTGGAAATCATAAACAGCCAAGCCTCTTGACTGAGAGGCAGAGTCTTCCATCTTTTTTTGCATCTGATGTTACCGTGTTTTGTTAATGAAGCTTTATTTTGATTGCTGCTAATCTAACATGCTTTTATTTTAGCTACGGTTCGTGTACACTTGTGGAGATGTGTAAGAGTTGATGGGTTTTTGTTTTTGTGTCAGAGTCTGAGGAAGAGGTGGAGGAAGAGCAGGAGGAAAGACAACCATCACCTGAACCTGTGCAAGAGAATGCAAGCAGTACTTACTATGAAAACCATCCTGTAACGTAAGAAGTCCTTTTTATTATATGAAGTTGCTTTTTTAATAAAAGTGACAGACAGAATTCCTATGGCTTTAGGTCCTGGATGTGATTTAACAGTTTAGGAAAATACACTTAGCTTGATGGGGATCTGTGTTTAGTTAACATTACATAATTTTGAGACATTGCTTCTTTATTGAAGAGAGGAAATGAGGTTTTTTTATGTTAGTTATTTTCACTTCTGGTCTCAAAAGTGAGGTGAAAAGGGAGCAACCCACATGTATGTACGCACTGAATGGAATCTTTGTAATTCACACTTCAAACAGTACGTTGATACGATGTAATTTATGTCACAGGTGGGTTAACAAAGGGATGGTTGATCACAGAGTCACAGAATAGTTTGAGTTGGAAAGGACCTTTCAGAGGTCACCTAGACCAACCCCCTGCACCGAGCAGAGACATCTTGGTATGTTACTCAAATTTGGATATCACTTGGAACTGAGAGAAAGATCTGCTTTTTGAGAGGCTGCTGTACAGCTGTCTTGGAAGAATAGATCTCTGTCCTGAATGTCTTCAAATCTAAGCAAGATTAAAGAAAAAAAGATATTTATGATTTCATGAGAAAAATACAAAAAACAACCAAATAATCAACACAAAGAAACAAACAACACCAAACCCCCGTGCTTTTTCTGGAACATAGGGATGGCATAAGAAGGGCCAGAACCGACTTTCTGGTTCCCTTGTTAAAAACACATGTACAACATCACCGGACAATACCTGTTGAGTGCATCAGCGATAATGCTAACCACAAGTCACTTAATGCTTTTCCTGAGAAACCTGATGGAAAAGTGGAATCTGCTGGAATTCTGGCAGTGGCTTGCTAGAGATAATGCAGGAAGTTTTGGATGCCTGAAAGCATTAAGTCAGGTCTTGTTTTGGGGTTACTGTGTCACTTGGAAAGAGGCTGTAGCGGCATTGTTCATCAGAGAGTCACTTGGGCATGCGGTGACCTGTGCCAGGAGCTGTATGGACAGAGGTATCTGAAGGTTGGTAGGATTTAGGGGTGGCTGAAGAGGGAAGAAATTCAGATGCCCTACCTTTCAACCGCACAGAGTAGAGGAGAAGTTGCATGTGATTTTCTGTAAATGAGACTCACAGCTGCTTTGGTAAGGAAGCTGTGCAGCATTTTGGTAAAGAAGCAGTAGGTTTCATTCCAAAATTGGCTTTGTTTATGCGTGTGGCTTAGTCATCCATTGGTCCTCACTGTGTTTCTGTTCTTTTAGAAGCAGCAGTTCTTGAGTTGAGCACCTCCTCTCCAGGGTTAAATGGCTGTGTGATTTTCCTCAGAGAACTGTAGAACATGTCTTTGCTTCAGCAGAAGTAAAATCTGGTTTTGTACCTGATACGGGAGTACAGCTTCACTTCTCGCTGTACTGGATATGTACAAACCACGTTGTAGCAATTGTGACACGAGGATCTTTTTCATAGCAGAGCTGTTGCCATAGCACAGCTTACAAAACGTGGTAAAATGCAAAGCAATTGATAAGCTCATAAAATGCATTTGACTATTGTAGCAATGGGATAGAGGAGGCACTGGAAGAATCTTCTCATGAACCTGAGCCAGAATTGGAGTCTGAAACAAAGGCCGAGGAGCTGAAAGCTGAAGTAGAAGAAAAGACCCTTGAGGAGCTAGAAGAGAAATCTCCATCTCCACCTCCTGTAGAACCTGTTTCACTTCCACAAGAACCACCAAAGGTTAGTTACAAATCATATCTGTGTCACTGAGTGCAGATGGAAACCAGATTGGCCTTGGAACTTTGCCTTTTTGGGTGGCTAAACTGGTACCTCTCTTTAGTGTCGTGCTGTATGAACAGCTAGGCATGACCTTTGAACTGTAAATATGTGAAGTTTCACTTCAAAAAGAAAAGAAACGTTATTTTTAATTGCTGCTTGCCACCTACTGTAGATTTTATGCTCTGCTTGTATAATGTGTGTGTGTGGGTATATGCATGTGTAGACATTTTTAAATGTGGAGTTAACATACGTTAAGAACACACCTGGAGCTACCACCACCAAAAATCTCACACAGTGGGAACCACTGTTCTTTCCTTGAAAAAAAAACCGGAACGCACTGACGCTTGCAAAATTGCTGCAGCATAGGTTCAGAATCAATCTGGGGGCATGGACTGTCTCCTTAGAGGCGGGATGCCTGATCTTAAAAACCGCAGTGCACACCGTGCGTCCTCTGGTGTGGTTACACCTGCGGCCTTGGAGAGTGCTGGGAGCAGCCGGGGAGAGCTGGAGCGAGGTCATTTTCTAGCTCCAGTATGTCTCCCGTATTTTTTTTCCAATCCTTTTTATCTTCTCCGTTTTTGATTGTAACTTCAGGCATCTGCATCCTTTCTTGGTGCAAAAGACACTTAACACTGCAGGGTTTTCAGTCCTAGGTTTGGTTACATCACGGAAAACAGTGATCTGGGAATGCTGAGGGCACTGGGCTCGCTTGAGTAGCGAAAGTGGGCACGGTACGCACTTGCTCCATGCCGTTGGAATCCATGGACAGCTGGAACTGCAAACCCTTCTGTATCTCCGCTGTAATGCTTGCACAACCATTATTTAATGGTCAGATATGAACCGAAAGTGTATTTTTAGCAGACGAGTTTCCCTGTAGGAATGTCAGTGGTTTGCCATGATTAGTAGCCTAGGTTTGTTGCATTTCCTGCAGGCTTTCTCTTGGGCTTCAGTGACCAGTAAAAACCTGCCTCCTAGTGGTACTGTTTCTTCCTCTGGAATTCCACCCCATGTTAAAGCACCAGTCTCACAGGTAACCCATCTGTGAACACCTTGGATTGTCTCATTACTTCTGCAAACTGCTTCAGTTTTTTTAAATTAACAGATCGACTTGTTTGACTTAAATTGCACAAATTAATTGTGTCTTAAATGTTAATGCACTCACCTCCTTGTCGCAAGCGAAGGCACGAACACCTAACAGGTGTCACTTTGGGTGATGGTAACGATAAAATCTGTTCTTGTGGAAACAGGAAATTGCTACTGAGTTTTTTTTAACCTAATTTAATGGCATATGGTTTGGTTTAAAGGGGAAACGCCAATTCCCCACAAAATGTCACTTTTCCGAAGTATGTTTGGAAAGGGCCTTGGTGGAAGTGGCCCATCAGTAAAAAGAGATTGTACCATTTCTGAGGTGCAAGATTGCCTTGTAAGGCTAACATCCACAGAACTATGCTGGATTTCATTATCCATGGATAATTAGCTTGTCACAGAACCCTGTACCAACTTATGACTGTGTGAGGAATGGAAGGATTCACATTTCCTTGCCAGGACAATGCTATCTTCCCATTCCTAGGCTGACTGGGTGAGGAGGGCAAAGAGGAAAGCAAGTTTGACCTGGTGACAGCTCATGTCCTGCACATGCCAAAGCGGTGTGAGACATTCTGAGACTCTCAATTCAGCTTCCTCCCTCTGTATAAAAGTGCTCAAAACAGAAGATGTGTCCTTTACCCGCGTGTGTTGACGCGGTGTGCCGGAGCGCTGTATCTTGAGTTGCTCCTGTCCAACCTTTTTGAGAGACTGCAGTTTTCAGTAGAATAGCTGGGTTGCTGCAGCTGTTGTTTTTGCACTGGTTTCTTCTCAATCTTGTGCTGACAGAGAGAACCCTGTCGAGGACTAGCCTTCAGCCAAATGCATGTTATAAAAGAAACAGGGAAGAAAAGGAGAAAAATGAAAGAAAACCAACCAAACCCCAGCACCTTACATGGTGTTGCTTCTGGTCTGCTGGGACTATCATGGACATCAGATAAAGGCTATGTAATGAGTTGGGTAGTCTGTCTTCCTCAGCTTAAACAGGGCTGTGAACACTTAGGGTGGTATTTAACGTGTAAAAACTGTGGGGGTTTTAGTACAGAATAGATTCTCCTTATGCAAAACCAAAATTGGTTTTTATTTATTTGCCACAGAGAGGGTGGATTGTTGTAATGTGGCTGCAAAAATAATTTCAAATGATCTGTCCAAGAGAGCGGGAGATAACTTGTAGGTGTCCCCTTAAACTCTTCTGTGTTGCCTCTGCTGCTTGTGGTGCTTTGTGCCTTTAGATTACTTTTGCTTTGACTTCATGTTTAAGTGATGTTGTGTGGAAGTTTCTGAACGGTACTGACATGGCAGGAATTTCAACTCTCAGCTCTTCCGTTGCCAGAATTAGTCAGTTCTGAGCTCCTTTCCTTGGACACATTTTAGACATGATATGTAGAAATCTGGTAGAAAAGGCACCTGAGCGAGGAGCTACAAATCAGGAGCAGCTTTTTCCTGATCTCATGGATCATGAGTGCCAGACACTGTGCATGTAAATGAGGACAGAGGATGCACTGGTGGGTGGGTGGCTCCTTTGGGATGCTGTTCTAGCTGGTGTCAGTGATGTTACAAAGAAATAACTGCCCTGCTCGTTCCTTTCTCTGCATCACTCCAGTTTTTCCCCCCTCTCCTATCAAGTTAAAAATAGAGCCCCTGTAGCGTTAACTCCTCAAAGGACTGCACATGTGCTCTTCTGGATATAAACCTCTTCTGTTCTGTTTCCTTACAGCTGTGGAGTGAAACAGGTCGATGTTTCTTGCTCTTTTTCTAATGGTAGATGATTAGAAATCATCCTGCCTACACTGATAAACTGGGACTTTTCCTTGTAGCATTTGCAGTTATTTTTATCTCCCTGTTTTATTACCACATTGTTTGTCATAGGGGTGCAGAGGGGCAGGGGCAGGCAGGGCCTGGTTCTTGTCTTTTGCCTTGGAAGGGGTGAGTCCCTTCCCTCCCCATGTGAGTTCCTGAAGGGAAGAGACAATGCCACCTTTTCCTTAATGGTTGTCAAAGCTGCGCCAGGCTGAGGGTTGTGGCATTCTTGGCTCCTGTAGCATCTGTCTCTCAAACTCCTCACTCGGCGTCTTTCCGTCCGCTCTGCGCTTGCTGGGAAGTGGTGGGAGGTGAGAGTTGCAATGAACTGCTGCTTGGGGTGCACATGGCAGCCCTGGACCGGAGCCTTGTGGTGCTGCTGATCATGGCAGTGTTTTGGGGAGCTCAGCTCTGCACAAGGGCTTTCCTGTCGAGGCAGGGAGGCAGCCTTTCTCCGTGCCAAAGGGTGGTACTCCTTAGAAAACACCCGGAGATACCGGCTGTTTGTGTGCTGGGTGAGCTGTCCAGTGAAACGCAAAGCCAGCAGGTACAGCTTCACTGTCACTTGGGATTTAACACCAGGACATCAGTGACTTAGCAGGTCTTGGCTGGGGCAGACAGAAGGACTGAGTTTAAGCCCAATAGCCATGAGTATCTAAGAAATGGGGGTCTGAAAGTATCAAGTTTTGCTTTTGAGGTATAATTTATGGTGTGTTCAAGATGTGTGAGTGAAAGATGGCAGAGGAGCTCCTGTGGCTCACGAGGAAATACAATGGAACAAGATTTAACAGGAAGGCTGATTTTCTAAGCTGGTTCTTGGAATTGAAAGAGTGATCCTAGAAGTGTTGTAGGGACAGACTAATGCCTCGCTGTGTGGAGCACAAGTGACAGGAGGGCTGAAACATTCGTTTGGTGTGTAATACCTGCATGTTGCGTATAAAAGCCAGTCTTGTTTTCCTGGGAAGTGCTCTGTCTGGAACCGCCAGTTATCCTGAGCCCTTAAAGGAAAACAAGGGAGATGTTTAACATAAACTACTTCTCCCCAGCAGTCTGGGCCTGTAGCCGTTCGCCTTGTGTTTAATCTTACTTGCAGGCTACTCATGTATTTTTATGCTCCTAAGGACAATTTTGTTTTTCTAAGATAAGAACCCAGCACACCAGCAGCTGCTTAACTGTTGTGCAAAAAATGGAATGTAAAAAACATTGGGAATTGCTTCAGTGACCAGCAGTCTGCACAGAAACATTTTTATTGTTCTGTCGGTTTCTCATAAAGCAAATTTTTTGCTTGCAAAAATTTGGAATGGGTGTTCTAATACCTGAATACAAAGGGCGTACTTTGAGTGTCTTGGTCTTGACGTCAGGAAAGCTGAAGTGTATCCTAAGAGGTAGTCTGTAGAAACTCATTTCAGGAAATACTTGCTACACTTCTGAGGGCTTTTGTTCTCCTCTTTCTTTTTGGTAGTTTTCATACAGTTGTTCTTCACTGGAGGAAAATAATTCCTTGGGGACTTGGACAGGACATGTGATTTGCCCATCTCTTTGTGTTCATCTTGGACTGCCTCCTAATCCATGAAGTTTGAGCTTGGCATGAGGAAGCTTTATGCCCTCTACAGTTTAAGTCAGGCGGAGGGATTTGTGAATAACAGGATGTTGGGGTCTCAATGCCTGGTCAAACGTGGAAAATTCACCTTAGCCGTGTTCTGGGGAGATGCTCTGATTGAGAGATGTTTGCTTTGCACCTTTTAACAGTGATAACTGAACACTGCAGTCCTGGATTGGTACAGAGGAATTTAGGACAGGTGAAAAAACCACTCCCAAACACATTGACATCAATATCTATCTTCTATAGTTTGTTTTGTGCATGCTGCTTACCCATGTCTTGTGTTGTGGGGGCTTTTGTTTTGCTGGGTTTGGGGGTTTTTTTTGTTACTGAGCCAGTGTTAAATAACGCATGTTCTCCTGTTTTAGCCAAGAGTGGAAACTAAACCTGAAGCTCAGTCTCAGCCTCCTCGTGTTCGTGAGCAGCGTCCCAGGGAAAGACCGGGTTTTCCGCCCCGAGGACCTCGGCCAGGTAACGTGGATCAGCTTGTGTGTCTGCTTGGGACGGGTTAATGAGAGGCTGGACAGGCCTTGCTGTACCTGTGTGTGTTTGGCTGGTCATTCCTGCCTTCAGCTGGAAATGAGGGAACAGGATTTGGAGCCCAAGCTGGCTGGAGTGAATGTGCTCGGTGCTGCCCCTGGATGTGTTCATCCGAATTTACACACATCTTCTAACCTCAGTGGTTCTGCCTTCCTCTTTGTGTCGACGGTAGGGAGGGGAGACATGGAGCAGAATGAGTCGGACAATCGTCGGATAATTCGCTATCCGGACAGCCACCAGCTCTTTGTGGGGAACTTGCCACACGATATTGATGAGAGTGAACTGAAAGAGTTCTTCATGAGTAAGTAGTGATTCCAGCTGCGGGGACTGAGACGGAAAACTGGGTTAAAAAGTCGTGTAACACTGACTTAGACTACACGGGTAAGCTTTTACACAACGCCTGCAACTGTGGGTTTGGATAAAGCGTCTCTTCCCTTGTGTTTCTCCAGGCTTCGGGAATGTGGTAGAACTTCGCATAAATACTAAAGGAGTGGGAGGAAAGCTGCCTAATTTTGGTTTCGTGGTATTTGATGATTCTGAGCCGGTGCAGCGAATTTTAGTTGCAAAAGTAAGTATTGGCATTGGGTACAGAGCATCCCCTTCCAGGGATGGACCAACAGCCTGAAACCACAAGTAATGTGGGCCATCCTAGTTTGCATTGCCATTGGCTCTGTCATTCCAAAAACAGCTGAAAGAAAAACAGAGTTTTGGCATCCCCGTTCTGTCAGAAGTGCTGTGTAGCTTCAAAAGCTGTGCCAGCGTGCCTCAAACCTCATCATAGGGAATTCGGGTTTTTTATCTCTACACCAACACTCCACACAGAGCTCAGCACTCACTTTTGGAGATCCTTTAGCTGCAAGTGGAGCAGGTAACTTTTCAAAGGGCATCACATGGATCTCTGAATTCCACAGCCGGGGGTCGAGAGAAGGGAGCAGAATTATTTGCAGCTTTGCTTTGAGGAACTGGAGGGGAGAAAGCAGCAGTTTTCATTTCTGCAGTGTGGGAGTGAGACCCAGTAGAGCAATTCTTGAGGGACTTCAAACCTGAAATGAAAAGGCTAAAGCTGGCAGTGAGGAGGCTAAAGACAGTGCTGCTTTTGCTTGAGACAGACACTTTAATCCCTTGCATGGCCAAGTGAATGTAAAAATGGTGTTTTGTAGGGCTAAGGTTGTGTGCTGCAGGGAACCCTTGACAGGTCACGTTTGTCTGGGCCATGTATGTGAAGGAAGGCTGGGGCCTGCAGCCAGTGCAGTTTTCGTGTGCCTTGTATGAACTGGACTTTGTGCCATGGTGACTAACGTGTGCCTTGACCGCTTTTCCCCAAAAGCCCATAATGTTCCGGGGTGAGGTGCGCCTGAACGTGGAGGAGAAAAAAACCAGAGCCGCCCGTGAGCGAGAGACGCGCGGCGGCGGCGACGAGCGCAGGGATATCCGCCGCAATGAGAGAGGCCCGGGGGGGCCCCGCGGAATAGTGGGTGGTGGCATGATGCGGGACCGTGACGGAAGAGGACCTCCTCCACGAGGTGGCATGGCACAGAAACTTGGCTCCGGACGAGGAACCGGGCAGATGGAAGGCCGTTTCACTGGACAGCGTCGCTGAAATCTCCACTGTGGGCAGACAGTCTTGGCAGTGGTACATTATCCATCGTGTTTGCATTCTTGTTAATTTTTTTTTTTTTTTGGCTTTGGAATGTGACACAGCCCTTCTGATCGTTTCTTTGATGTGAAAACATCCTTTGGTTTCCAGTTTAAATTGAGGTGGACATTCTTTCCCCAGTTTCACAACAGGAGTCACGCTCTTAATTTATAAATGTAGACTTGGAGAATTGAGGACTAAAATAAAAAAAAAGAAAAAAGAAAAAGAAACAAAAAAAAAAAAGACCAGTTAACTATCTGCAACAGAAGTGAACTAAAGGACATGCCCAGTAGAATTCAGGTCCTTTCAGTCAAAAACCCTCTGCTGCACATTTTGTGTCAGTGTTACCGTTTCTGCCTACTACTGTTGGAAACACAAATAGTGCAATTTGTGCAATTGGAGAAGCTTGCCTTTTTTTTTTCCTTCTTAGAACACTCGGCTCCAAACAAACTCGTGTTTACGCACTCATCAAAATGCACTAATGGGTCCTCTGAACTCATTTATACTGACAGCTGCAGGAGGCATCGGAGGGAAAACCTTCATCCTCTTACTCAGACAGAATAGCTTGGGGAACGATGCGGGCGTCTGCTCTGCTTGCTGTGACCAACCTCTGTACACACACAAACCTTAATAAGACTACACCTTTGTTCCGAAGGAATCCAGTTAGCTGTAAACTAACCAGAACCCAGAGTTTCCAAGTCGTAGCCCTGAGTACGCAACGAGTTTGATAGCTCACGTCAGATTTTTCTATCTGCCCCTCTTCAGTGCAGGGATGGCTGCTCAACACACTCCTCCTTCCCCTTCCCCCTTCGAGAAGCGTTGTACAGTGAAACTTGTCCTGACTGTATTTGAGTTCTCTGGTAATGTAATAAGCATGATGGTGCCTTCTATGAATACATCATTCCAGTCTTGCTGGTGATTTTGTACAGTATAGTGTATGAAGTACTGTGCTGCAAAGCCAAGCGGCTGCAAAGCATTTAAAGGAAATAATTGGAAAACTGTATTAAAAAAAATTGCAGTATCTTTCAATGAGTAAACGTTGCTAAAATGATCATCCACCTTGCTCTTCAATTAACAAGTTTGCCTGGTTCTTTTGCAGTGGGGGGGGAAGGGAGGAAGAAGGCATCCGAGTAGCCTCCAGGTTGTCTCTTCTCTTTAATCAGTGTCAGAGTTAAAGAAAGTGGAGTTCCAATCTCTCTTGGACATGAATTTCACAAGTCAGTCCAGAATGGTGGACGGTTCTGGCCAGCTCGTAATGAGTAGACCTGAGCATCCTTTGTGAAGGTGAGCTTACCAAACGGGGATACTGCAATTTTCAGACAAACTAAACAGCAGCTCTTAAGTTCTTGCATTTTCCAGTTGCACTTTTTTAAGAACTTGTACTCATTTTGCACATAACTCTCAGCTGAAGTTGACACTGATGTGGCTCTGGCCCAACGGATAGAAAGGAGGCCTCCTGTTCTGCAGTCTGACTGGTGGGTTCTCCGTGGAGAGGAGTGTTTGTGGATGGTGTCCCGGAGCGCATTCCCGTAGAGCGCAGCTGCAGCGGGCAGTACAGGCGTGCCCGGTGCCGGGGCTCGCGGCGAGCGCCGCTCCGAGCTGTCGGGAGCAAAGGGGGCGTTTGTGCGCGCGTCCGTGCACATCGTGACCGCCTGCAGCTGCCTCTGAACATGGAAGACCTCAAATGAAAGAATGGCAACTTCAGGAAAAAGCAGGGAGGGCATCCTGGCAATCTGTCTCTGGATTATGCAATCATTTGCTGGTTTCGAGTAAGCTGGAAGATTTTGCACATCTTTTCTGATACGCTAGGCAAGGTGAAGTGGCATCTGTCTGTTCTCTCCCAGACTTGAGGTCTTCTGTGTTCCATGGTAAGTCTTGCACTATTTTCATACACTTTTTTTTTTTTTCTGGGACACATTTCTACCAGTTGGCATTTTCATATTTTAGTTTTTTTTGTTGAAGGTCTTGCAATTTCAGCTGTTACCTGGAAATCTGTAGTACTTGAACTGCTCGCCACACAACTCCACTCCTTAGGTTTGAAGCCCTTGGACAAATTGCTGTCATCAGTTAGCAGTTTGCCACCAGTGTGGTTTGTGTAGCCTGGAGGTTTTGGTTTTTTTTCTCCTTCTGTAGTGCTGTGGTGTTTTGCTGCCACCTAATTCATTTGTATGGCAAATGGCACTGGAAATAATTGAAAACAAAAACGGAGTAGTAAAAAGAGCTCCTGAGCCATTCTGCTTTTTGGCTTGCTTCTTGTTTAAGTGACACGAACCCTTGGAACATCATCCAGAGAAGTTTACATGGTGATAGCTCACCTGCTGTACTGTGGACTCTTACGTGTTCTTGACCCTCTCGATAGTAAATGTACCTCTTAGAGCAAAGGAAGGGATTCACTGACCATTACTGTTAGTCGCTGATTTGTGAATGGTGGGAGTATTTTGTCATTACGGTTCTATTTCAACAAACTTGGCTGACCATCTTGGCTTTAGTAGGTATTCGAGACAGTGGATTACCATCTTTATTGCTGTAACGTGTCAAGCATTATATGCTAGTAGATTCTAGTTTAATTGTTGCAGGTGGAAAGTATTTTTACTTTTAAGTTTCCATTCTGAATGTGTTTTGACTAAACATACCAATAAACTACTGATGTCTGCAGCATTTATCCATGTCCCTAATTCTCTTGCATGCAGGGGGCTGTAGAGCCCTGGCACCCCTGGCTCACAGGAAAGCTTTTGAGAACATCGCTGCTGACCTGGCCGGTGACAGCGGCGAGCTGCAGCAGCGCAGCATCGTGTGCTTTGAAGTGTTTGACTCTGGTGGCTCCTCTCACCTTGGGGTGTGTGTGGCCCAGGGAGGATGTGAGCTCCTCTCAGACATGTCCCAGCTGGGATTACTCCACACCCTGCCAGGCTGCAGCATCTGGCTATGGGTTACAGCTTAAATGGATATTGCAGTGGTGCTGGGAGGAATGTGAGCTGAGCTGTCTTTCAAAAAACCACACCGGAGTTGATTGCTCTCCACTTCAAAAAGGTCGGTAAAAGGGTTATTCTTGCACTGCTTACAGGTCAGGTGTGGCCAAGTCATGGAATCTCTGAAGTTCCTGTTAGCTGCTGTCTTGTTGAAGGCATGTCTTGGCTGTAATATTTCCTCATAAACAGCAGTTAGGAGGTGACTGAAAAGTAGTGCAGTTATGTGAGTTGAAATACTGGAGTGAAAAACCTGGATCCTGTAGAAGTCCCAAAGCCAGAGTCACCCAAAACTCCTCAGAGGAGCAGCCTCGACACCTACAAGATCTGCTGGCACCGAAGATCTCCAGAGAAACACGATCCCCTCTGCCGCTGGTGGGGATCTGCAGCGTCCAGACCTTGGTGCCTTGAGTTGTCAGGTGAATTGTACAAGTTCACGTTATCTGGGGCTGAGGGGAAGGGCAGGAGGTGATGGTATCTGAAACCACACAGGGTCAGCCAGGACCTGGTCTTAGTTGTGCTGTGAAGTCTTGAGTATTTCAGATTGTTCAAGAGCACCTTTTATCAGCACCGGAGCTGACGTGTCGCCTTGTAGTGAAGGTAAAAAAGGAGATGCCAGGACAGCTGAGGGATGGCACAAAGCAGTGACCTACTCCTTGCTGCTCCTGTTCCCCTGGCAGTGCCCATGCTCTGGTACCTTTACAAAGTCTGGTGGCTTTACTGAAGCCTTTGCAGTACAGCAGTTGCTGAGGTTTCCCATTTCATGTGGAGAAATACAGCTTGGAACAGTGATTTATTGGGCATGGTGGAGGGAGATAGCAGGCTGGCTCGTAATCCTTGGGAAAGCTGTTGGTGTCTGTGGCTAAAGCTTGGCTTCGTGCAAGGGGGAAAAGCAGCTTAAGAAGTCAGTGTTTCTTTTGCTTGTGCTCTGCCTTGTGTTCCCCGGGCCTGAGATGAAAGGAGACATCTTGGTAACGGTGCTGCAGCACTCACTGTTCCCTCGGAAGGGTGGGAACAGCGGGAAGTTGCAGCGTGTCTGTGTAGGAATTAAAGCTGAGAGCAGTCTTTGCAGATCCTGACACGATGTTCCTCTGGGCTGCCTCTTGCAGTGCGTGCTTTGTTGCAGGCCTGTCCCTAACTTTGGAGTCTCTGAGTGCCCTGAGAGGTGACATGCAGGAGTTAAACCAGGAGTGGTACAATGGGGCACCAAAGACCTGGGCGTTCTCTTTGGGCCCTACTGCAATTGCCCTAAAGGACCAAGGACACAAACTTGGCTGTTGTGTCACCTCTTGGCCACTGTGCCCTGCCTGCAGCCACAAGGAGCGGGTGTGCTGTGCATGGAGTGCACAAGAGGGGGTGTCTGTCGGGATAGAGCGGGTCATTGTTTGCATGGTCAGGAGCAGGTCCCCTCTCTGGCTTAGGTCCCCTCCTCAGCGAAAAGAAGAAACACGAGCCTGTAAGGGCACATGTCAGAGCACGGCAGCTCTGCCAGAGCCTCTCCTGGCGCACCACAGGGGCGGGACACGCGGTGGGTCGCTCACAGCAGGTACGGCAAGAGCTGCCCCTGTTTCCCGGAGAAGGAAGGAGCACGTGGGTTTTCCCTGGCGTGGTGGCCTCTGCTGATCTGCTCCCGCAGTCTGCACACAGGCATTGCTGTGCTGGGGGCACAGGAGGGGTGCTCTGTGCAGAGCTGGCTCAGTCCCTCCGTGCTGCAGCAGCCTCGGAGTCCATCGCGCTGCTTACCGGAAAGAATAAAGAAAAATACTCTGGATGTAAAAGAGCCTAACCCAAGGTTCGTGTTCCTCTGTAACAAAATATGCTGCAGACATGAGCCTCCTTCATGCCGGGGGGCTGCAGTGTGTGAGACCCAGGTGTCGCTGCTGCGCTGGGGGCCCACGGAGAGCAGTTCCACACAGGAACCGGTCTGGTGAGAAATGTGCCTCGGCTCCCCCCTGTCCGAGCAGGGCCTCTGAAAGCAGCGGCCGTTCGGGAGCAGGGGAGAGGTGGGATCACTTCTCACCGAGAAGGATCGGGTACCAAACCCGGGTGCCGCTGTCGGGTGACACATGTCCCGCTCCGGGGCGCTGTGCGGGCGCTGCTGCAGTACCGGGGCGCGGCCCGCAGAGGGCGCCAGAAAGGAGGGCCCCGCTCCGCTCGGTGCCGGCGGGGCTGGGACAGTTCTGCGGGCGCTGCTGCCGTCCC
>VYZT01028041.1:298-45519 GCA_013400735.1 Pomatostomus ruficeps | reverse complement strand
TTTTTAAACTTCATGTTTCAGAGTTATATTTTGGATTTGCCCTGGAGACAGTGTTGATAACAGACATGTTTTGTTACTGCTGAGCAGCATTTACACTGTATCATAATATCATTTAGTTTGGAAAAGACTTTCAAGATCATTAACCAAACTGTAAACCCAGCACTGCCAAGTCCACCACTGAACCACGTCCCTCAGTGCCACATCTACACTTTGTCTTTGTAATACACTCTGTCCTCAGCCTGTAGCATTGCATGGGGTTATTGTGACCCAAGCGCAGGACCTGGCACTTCCTCTTGCTGAACCTCATGTTGTTGACCTTGGCCCATTATCCAGCCTATCCAGATTCCTCTGTAGAGCCTTCCTACCTTCCAGCAGATCAATACTCCTGCCCAGCCTCGCGTCATCTGCAAACTGATGATACCCTTTGCACAGATCACGGATAAAGATATTAACAGAACTGGCCCAAGCACTGAGCGCTGGGGAACACCACTGGTGACTGGCACCAGGTGGATGTAACTCCAGTCACTACCACTCCTTAGACCCGGCCATCCAGACAGTTTTTTTACCAAGTGAGGAGTGCACCTGTCTAAGCCACAAGTAGCCAGTTTCTCCATGAGATTGCTGTGGAAAATTATGTCACAGTCTAAGTCAAGTCTAGGTAGAAAACATCCACAGCCTTTTCCTCATCTTCTAGTCAGGTCACTCTGTCATAGATGGAGATCCGGTTGGTCAAGTCAACCTGCCTTTTACAAATCAGGCTGGGCCTGATCCCCTGATTGTCCTGTACATGCTATGTGATGGCATTCAAGATGATCTGCTCCAGGACCTTCCCTGGCACTGAGGTCAGGCTGACAGGCCTATAATTCCCTGGATCCTCCTTCCAACCCTTCTTGTAGATGAGTGTTGCATTTGCTAACTTCCTGTCACCTGGGACCTTCCCGGTTAGCCAAGGCTGCTAGTAAATAATGCCAAGGTCATGGGCTCAATCCCCATATGGGCCATTCACTTAAAGGGTTGATGATCCTTCTGCATTGCATTCCAACTCAGACTATTGTGTGATTCTGTAAATGATGGAAAGTGGCTTGGTGAGCTCTCCTGCAGCTCCCTTGGGTGCATCCCATCCAGCCCCATGGACTTGTGCTGACGTCATGTTCAACAGGTATGGCAGGGGGAAGACAGAGGAAGTGGGGGATGTTCAGAGTGATGAAGTTTGTTTTCCCAAGTCACCATGACACGTGATGGAGCACTGCTTTCCTGGAGATGGCTGAACACTTGCCTGCTCATGGGACGTAGTGAATGCACTCCTTGTTTTGATGTGCTTGTGTGCACGACTTTTGCTTTACCTGTTAAACTGTCTTTATCTCAAGCCACAAGTTTTCTTGATTTTCCTCTTCTGATTCTCTCCCCCATCCCACTGCAGGGAAGGAGCAAGTGTCTGTTTGAAGTTTAGTTTCTGGCTTGGGTTAAATGCTAACATTTGGTCAACAGCATCAAATATACTTCAATTTGTATTTGAAGAGAGATGTCAAAAATATTACCTAACCAACACACAGAGTACCCTAAAAAAAAAAAAAAAGCAGTATATTGAAAGTAAGGAAGCTCAACTGGTAACAGTACCTCATCATATATTTGTTTCATATTGGTTTTTAGTCTGCACAAAAAAATTCTGAATGTTTCAAGCTGAACAATCAAATGATAAAGTTTAAGAATGGGAAACTGGATAAGAAACATTATTGCATATTAAGGTACATTTTTAAGTCTGTAAACTTATTTCAAAGAGAGAGAGAGAATTAAATTTTTTACAAAGTTGCCAGTGTGTTAAAGCTACCTGCTGGGAATGACTTTTGGTAGCTTGTGATAACAGGTATAAATTATAAGCTTCATGGTTATAAACAACACATACGTGGATGTGTTGCATCTACTATGCATTAGAGAAATCTTCTTTGCACTTCTGCATGTGTATATATGGAATGCTTTGGATTTTGCAACTGTAAAAAGCCGTTTTGCCATTTAAAGTCAGCATCACTAAGCTTCAACCAGCAAGATTATGACTCTCCAATCCACATTAATAATTCAGTGTAAAATATCTTCACGAAGCTTGTAGCCCTGTCAGAGATAGAAACTGTTTATATTTTCTGGCTACCTTACATTACAAGCAAAAAGTATTTGTATGCTGCAAGCATTTGCAAATCTAGTCATGGTGGATGTGTTACAATATGAAGACTGTAATTTTGAACCCAACCCTGCATTATCACTCATGCTGGTATTTGTGGACAGTACTGATTCGTAACAGGCAACTCATGGTAAAACTGCCCTGTCTGGACAGGTGTTATGGGTGAGGACAAGTGGTGAAACCTGAATCCCAAACCATATTCTCTTCTGATGCCCATATGGAGAATGAAGTTCATCAAAGACATTAGGTTTGGTCCCTCTTGTTAAAACATATTTGGGGTTTGTGTTTCATTCGGTCCTTCTGTTTTTCTCACATCTCTATCTAGTGGTCCCTGCCTGACTCTTAGGGTGACAAGGGGTGCATGCAAATGTCTTTCCTCTGAAATCTGCTTTAGTCAGAATGACTAATGAAAGATGGCCTAGCTACTGTTTGTCAAACCTATGCATGTCATATTTGCAACACAATCAGCCTTTCAAAAGCAGAGGCTTATGTGATCAAGTCTTCCTTTGAACTTTTGGATTCTTGTTAGAAGCACAAAGCTTTGTCATGCCGTTGCAATAAATCATATTTTAATAACTGTTAAAACCTTTGAACATAAAGTTTAATAATAACACTTGCAGGAATTAAATACTTTCATCGAGCATCGGTGCTTATGGCCTAAACCCGTTAGAAGTTCACCACCTGCTACCTAAGCTGGGGTTTGCCTCGGAACAGGGCCTTATTGCAACAAACACTAAACAGATGCAGTCAGTAACAGTAGGAAACAAGGGTTCTGTTCCAGAGTTTAAAGTTTAAAAACACAGGCCTGAAGAGGAGTGGGGAAATGGGGTAGAATGTGTCACCTGTGCTATCAAGGCTTTTTTCCCACCTTTGATAGTTGCTACCTTTTTCAGGAATGGCGACCTGTCTCAGGATTCAACTCTAGTGGGCAAGGATTAGCCAAATTTAAAGACAACTAAAAGAGAAGGTGTGTTGCAAATAGACCAGAGGAAGAAGTGGGAAGCACATGCAGGCTGAAGCTACAAACAAATGGTGAGCATTAGTGGAACAGGAGAGCAAAAAGGACAGGGAACTGAGAGGCAACCCATCCTACCTGCTGCATGGCTAGCCCCACTAAATTATCATGGCACAAGTGTTTTTGCTCAAGTTTCTTGCATGACCTGTCCTGCTGGCTCAGGAGCCTTCTCAATCTGATGATCTGAATTTGTTCAGAAATGTTGGCCCTCATAGGGGAATGATTAAGGCATATGGCTGTACAGTCCTGGACGTGGCCGACCACAATGGAGTGGAGGGTGCAGAGGCTTACAGGATTATGACTCTGCCAGTGCTATGCCTTTCCCACTGTACCCTGCAGTGATGAGGCGTTGCTTCTCTGTCTGCTCTCACGTTCCCTTTCAGAAGTGCTTCTCCTCAGCCACTGAGGTGGCACTAAGCATCTATGGTTGCTCTTAGTCACAGCCCTGGTAATGTTGGGGGACATGCAGCAAGCCATCAAGCAGAGTCAGCTTCCTCAATGATTTTTCTGCTAATAAGTTATTTAGGAATAAGCCCCAAGTCTCATGGTAATGTTTTTATGAGCCTACTTCAGAACTGGAGTTACTCTTTTGAGTGCTGAAGCATTTTCTGTGATTCGACTCAACAGACTCCTTCCACTTAGGCCACCAAAACTATTTTCATGCTTGCTTCTGCTGCAACTGGAGTACAGTTGCTGGGGGGTTGTTACGTAAGGTACTAATTTTCACTTTTTTTTCCCGAGTGAAAGATTGCCACAGACAAAAAGTCTAAACAGTTCACAATGATCATCTCTAACTCTTAGGAGAAATATGACCATTTTCATTACTAAATTATCTATGTGCAAAACAGAATACCAGGTGTTGTTGCAGTGCGTGTAGCTGTGGCCACCATGGCAGCAGGAGGCCAGACATCAGATACTTGGTGGTCTGACAACTCAGTCTAACAGCACTCCCCCTAAGTTATAGCAAGAGCTGAAATCCTGCGTTCCCCCTGTTTCCATATTCCAAATTGCTGAGTTACTGTTTTCTCCTCCCTGTTTTATGCACAAGTTTATGAATATGTATCCTCTTAGTTGAATATGTATTAAGCCTGGAAAGTTCTATGTTCTGGGATCCCTCATTGGTTGTTCCCTATTACCCATCCCTCCAGTAACCGCATTGGATGTTTCCCTTAGCAATCAGTCCCTTTTGCCCTGCTCCATTGGTTAAAACCCCTTCCCCCCCTTCCCCTGAGGATAAAAGCCCGAATTTTTCTTTGTCTTGGTTCTTCGTTCCTGGTATTTTCATGTATTAAACTCTCTGTGGAATTCATACAAGGAATCCTTCTCTTCTTCTTTGTCTCCACGTGCACTTTCTACACCTGAAGCTAGGAATTTGCCCCTTCGAGTGGGGAGCGCTAGCTAAAAGCGAGAAAGTTGCTTTTAGAAGCAAATCCGGACCTCTGGGCTTCCTAGCTAAAGCACAGCTCAGTCTCAAGGTGTCAGTGAAAAAATCTTTTCTTGAGTGCCATTTGGTTTTTGTGGTTTTGTTGGTTCGGGGAATTTCTTTTGCACAGGAATAAACTAACAGTTATAATCTTGACTTTTGCTGTGTGTGGCCTAGCAGCTTTTTTATAACTGGTGGTCTCAAAGAGCTATACAAGAAGTGGAATTTTTGTAACTAATTGTAAGCATATTCTGGTTTAGATAAAGTTTTCCTTATAGTCAGTAAAGTCAAAAGTCAAACTATTTACAGTTACTAAGCAACTGCATCACAGTTCTGATCCTGCACATCTGTTTATATTAACCAGTTAATCAGAGACTGTAGCACTGTGTGCACACATTGGGATGTCTCTACAATGAGCAAAACAGTATTTTATTGTTCCATGACACAACATGCAAAAGAATATAGCAGGGTGAGCTACATTTTATGTACAATGAATAAACGAGAAGGGTTATGTCACTCCTAAACACGTAACAAGTGTAATCTGGGCTGCAATAAGTTAATGATGCCTTTCCTAACATGTAAGCACAAAGGTGAGGCTGTGCCTGCGCTGACCTCTGTGCAATCATTTGATGGCTGTAGCATTCATTTCCACTGCTGCTTTCAGTGTCACTGGAGGATCAAAGAGAATTTGCCTTTCTGCTGGCAAAAGTTCTGCCGAGAGCAATACCTCTCTCTCCCTTCCAAGGCCCATCTTGCAGTTTTCACATATACTGCATTATGTTGGTTCTTAATATTCTGCATGCTTCCTGTTACAAGATTCCAAACTGCTTAGCCCTTTAATACAATATCCAATCATGCCCATAAGCTCTGACTCATGGTTTTTTGTAATTTATATCTAAGGCTGCTACAAGGAAGTAGTAGCTCATACAACAGACCAAGGCAGAGCCAAAGCCCTAGCTCATGGCTTTCCACAGCATTAGTCTGTGTATTTCATACCAGCCTTGTCAGTACAGCTTTGTCAAAACAGGAAGCTGCAAGACGTGCCTAGGGATAGTCCTCTTATGGTTAAGCACGCAGGGCGTGACAGGGTTCAGAACTGGAAGTTGTGGCTTCATGTGGAAATTACATGAAATCTCCAGCTTTTACCTCAGAAATAGAGTTAACATTAAAACCTAGTTAGTTTTTTAGAAGTTATACTGATTTTCAAACACAAAACCTTCTATACTGACACTGAGTGACCTTGATGCCTATTTAAAGACTCTGGTCAAGCCTGTATGATGGAATTAACTAAGCTCTTTCATGGAAACTGGTAGATCCCCAATAATCGGTGATCACCACCAGGCTACCTACAGTGTGCAAACAGAGCACATTCCCAGTTAGTATTCTCTCCATGTATGTGTTGCTTCCAAAGGGCTAATCTTCAAAAATCAGGAGGAAGAAAAGAGACAGAAATCAATTGTGAGGAACCATATTTTATACAAAAATGTGAACGGAAATTAGGTCTTCAAAATGCAATTCTTTGTGAGATCAGAAAGCTGCACTCTGTCATCTGTTTTGATGGGGAAAACTAGTCTTGTTTCAATAAGGAATTGCAAACAACTACTTGACATAAACAACATATAAAAATGGTGAGGGAACTATGCATGGTGATCGATATAAATAAATTGTGCTGTAAATTGATAACAGGGAGCTAGAAATACAAAGGAAAATCCATAGCAGATAGTTTCTACATGTACTTGCAATAAAAAAGTCATAGTGAGGGCATAGGTTCTCCTAAATTCCAATGCATAAACTGTTAAAATAATTTTTAAAAAGGTATTTAGTGCAGGGTTCTTGTTTGCTTATTGTTTTGGTTTTGGTTTTTTTTAAGTGACTTTAGGAGATCAGCCAAGAACATTCCTCCACTTGATGGCAATGGTTCTTTTTTTTGTCAGCAATGTTTTGTTCACCTGGAAGGAAATGTTTAAGGTAAAACTCATTTGGCAATTGGTTTTGGTTAAATCATCAGCTGGCCGAAAGATGTACTATTTCACCTGGGGATGCCATGCACCATATACCTGCCCCAATCATGAATACAGGGTCAGGGACAAACACACTTGTACAGTGTTACAGAAATATATGCCCTAAATCCAGGGCTATGTGTTTAAATTAGGCAAAAATTCCTAATACATAAAGCAGGGACCACAATAGCATGCTGTATTTCATGTCAGGCTTATTTTATCATTTTCTACATGGTTTTATTTCAGTAGCACTTTGTAAGTGAAAATCTTTACAGTTCAGTTTGGGCTGAAGTTTGCTTTGTGTAGTTTCCCATTTCACTGATGTCTCACTAGCAGCATTTCAAACAATCTAATGAGCGTCTCCCTTACCAGGATTCAGATGTAGGTCCATTCTAATAGGTGCAGTTTTATTTTAGTATTGGACTAATATTGGAGGTCATGCACTGCAGATTGCAGAGCTTAAGCAGAAAAATTCATTGCAAGTAGTATGTCAGGAAAAAATTAATATTAAAACAACAGCCCCATCTCCTCCACCCAAAAAAACCACCCCCAAACAAAACCCAACAACAACCAAAGCAAATAAATAAAAACCCCCAACAAACACGCTCCTTTGGCTATGATTTTTTTGGTTCATGTGTGTGGTTATAGTTTATCCGACAAAGCAAAGGCTTTTAGAGGAATGGCTTTCAGACGGGAGAACATGCCTGTTCTCTGTACCCCTGATGGCCGGCGCGTACCACTCCTCGGGCTCTGGACAGAGGTACTTTGCACTGGCCCCACGACACCTCTGGCCAGGAGAGCCGGCTCGGCTGATGCAGGAGTATCATACTCCAAATGCAGGGTGTGAGAAAGTGACCCCCGCTATTAGCAGCACTGGAACAGGCATCCAAGGAAATCGGAGCTTGAATAGGAGAATTTTAGGGGAGAGGAATTTCCAGTAAGTATTTTAAACAGCACGCCCCAACAGGAAAGTACGTGAGCAGAGGCACACTTCTTGTCGCAGTCCCCAAACCGATCTCCTGGTGTTTCGGGAAACTTCTTCCTTACGGGAAAAGCCTCCCTGTGCCGGCCCCAGTGCCCGGCTCAGCCGCGGCCGGACCGGCCCCGTGGCCGCCGNCCGCGCTGCTCTCGGCGCCGGCATGGCCGGGGAGCCGCTCTCCTTCCGCGCTTTCCGCGCCGCCCGCCCCGCCGGCTGCGAGTACGGCTACGGGCACGGCGAGGGGCTCAACGCGCTGCGGGACCGCGAGTTCCCCCGGCTCCGAGGTACCGCGGAGCCCCGGCGGCGGGCGGGGCTGCGGGAGGCGGGCCGGGGGCGGGGGAGGCCCGGGCCATTCCCGGCTCGGCTCGGCCCCGGGCGGGAAGTCTTTGGGACGAGGGAGCGGCGGCAGGGGCGGGGACGCTGGGAGAGAGCGCTGGGCTCAGCGCGCCGCAGTGTTTCCTGCCGCTCGGCGAGGAGACAAGGGGCAGCTCTCCTTCTCCTCCCTCTCCATTCTTTCCTCTCTCTTCTTCTCCCTCCGGCACAAGTGCCATGGTTCCAGTAACAGGATATCTATATGGATATTAAGGCGGGTGGGAGGGGAAGGAGAGACATTATTATAGTACACCAACCCATTGCTAGTGAAAGCTTGTAGTTAGACAAGTGTTTGTGAGCTACTTTTGCAGGATGTATAGGTTTTCCAGTCCCCCAGCATTAACCATCCTTGTGCATACAACTTCAGATCTAACAGTAATTTGTCTTGTGTAAAGAAGTATCAATGCCCGTGATACGGGTACTTCAAAATTCTTAGGGTAAAAAAACCCAGCCAGAAAGTGGAGGGTGTATCATCAGTTAGGATGCTGTATAGCTGTTATTTAGGCTATAAACTCCTAAGAGTTTTGTGTTACTGCTTTTTTTTTTTTTTTTTTTTTTTTTTTTTTTTTTTGTAATTTGGCTGAATTTTGGTGATTGAGTACAAGAGCGGGCTTTCTCACACACAGGTGTTTAGGTTGAATTTGAGTTATGCTTTGCCTCTAGACGAATAGAAAAAAAAACTTAAGAAGCACTTTGAAGAGCTTTAAGATTCAGTAAGTCAATGTCACAGTCTGATGTTAGACCTAGTAGTTGCATCAGTGAAAGCTTGAACACAAGAAGTTTCTTGTGCAAAATTCAGGCTTAAATTCTGGAAAGTGGCTATTTTGTAACTGAAACCTTGTTTAAGCCTTTAAGCAGATGAGTTTTCAAAACTCCCAAGAATCAGGCTCATTTCTCGGAGGCTCCTCAGCTAATGAATGATGTCTGGTGGATTAGTCTGGCTCCCAAAGGGAGGTTACTGCAAAGGCAGAGCATTAGGAGTTTTCCTCCATTTGGAAATATTTTTGCTAATGTAGTCTTCTGAGTTGTGCAGCCTACTAAAATAAGATGTAGACAATTTAGAATATTTCCAGAAAGAGGTTAACAAATACAGGGTATAAAATACAATTTTCAAGAATGTTAGCTAATTGAAATTACATAATCATCTATAGTAAGGTGACCTAGGTTGCAAATTCCTTCTGCCCTTTGGAGTTTTAACATATTATCCAATTCAGAAATTGTCATCCATTCATCCTGAAAGTTTGTCACCTCTGTGGGGAAGCTCAGCATCCCTTAACTGATTGCTGTATAAGCACATGGTGTCTTGTCTGGGACTCCTTGTCTGAAAAACAGTGAGACATTTCTGGTCAGGAACTTGTGCCTTCAAGTGATACCAGCAGTGCCAAAAAAAAAGGTGCCCAGGGACAGATTCCTAGGCCAAGTGTCCCCTGCCTAACACATCTCTTTGTCTCAGAGCTGACCAACTGGACTAGTCCAGGACAGACTCCAGGATCTGGCTGACGGCAGAGCAGTGTGGACGAGAAGCATACTGCTTTTATTCATTTATTTGCCTCATTCATTTTATGTATCCCCACTTGCTGAAGGTCTCAGCACACTGATGTTGATGTAATGAAAAGTCTTTTAAAGCTCTCAATTTTGTTGCCTTTTTGTTGTTGAAAGAAGGCAAAGGAAGGGTGGGTAATGTACAGGCTGGCAGAAGCAATAGTAAATAAAGAAACCTTCTCCAAGTGACTTACAAAAAATTAGCATTTAGCTGCTCAAGCATTTTCCGTCACCTTTCAGAACATGCAGGATGAGGTAGAAGTTTTACATCTCTGGTGGCCTTGGATAAGCTCTCTGAGTAAGTGCTGATTGTACAAATAATGATTCACTATAGGAACTTGTAGCTGTTCATGGGGTTGATCTCTGCTCCGTGTCTCCCTACTGCACAAAGCTGCAGCAGTTGTATCCCTTCTAATAAAGTACAGTCTTAACTAGTTGCACTGGGCAAAAGATGAAGAGGGCTATTTTAGGGAGTTAACAGTAATCATAGAATCATACAGTGGTTTGGGTTGAAAGGGACCTTAAAGATCATCTAGTTCCAACCCCCTGCCATGGACAGGGACACCTTCCACTAGACCAGGTCACTCAAAGCCCCATCCAGGCTGGCCCCAAATACCTCCACGGATGAGGTGTCCACAACCTCTCTAGGCAACCTGTTTCAGTCCCTCACTACCCTTATAGTAAAGAATTTCTTCCAAGTATCTTATCTAAACCTACTCTCTTCCAGTCTGAAGCCATTCCCCCTTGTTCTAAGAGTACACGCCTTTGTCGTATCAGTACGTGCCGCCTCCAGCTCTTCTGTAAGCCCCCTTTAGGTACTGGGAGGTGCTACAAGGTCTCCTTGAAGCCTTCTCTTCCCCAGGCTGAACAGCCCCAACTCTGTCAGCTTGTGCCCTGCTTATTTGGGGCATGCCTTAAAGATCTTTCCATCATTAAAGCTGGTTAAAAATCCAGATTTTGCTGCTCACTTTTTATGTGAACAGGATTTTTTGAGTCCCTGCCTAGATACCCATTAATTAAGCCTAATGTTTGATTTTGGAAGTGTCACCTTTTTGTGAGCATCATGTGGTAATAATTATTGCATATCAATGTATTCACCTGTTCCTGATTACTAATATTTTATGGCATCCACTAAGGATATCTTGTGCAAGTGGTGTTCCCAGGGGAAGGCAGAAATCTTTTCTGTGTTACAGACCATGCTTACATGGTGCTGGTGCTTCTGTTGTAGCTTCAGTGTGAATAGTTGCACAGGTGCCTGTTGAGCAGAAGGTGCAACAGATGTCTAGAGGGAACACGAGCTACCAGGCATACTGTGAAGCCAGCATTTTTCAAAGGTGGTCCACCTGTGGTTGTATCAAAGTCTTGGGGAGTTTCACTTGGCTCCATCAAAAGGAAAGTAAGGTTCATACTCAGTGTGTTGGGGATTTCCCCTTCAGGTTTTGTGAAGAGATAAAAAGAACTACTTTACTTCCTTAAATCAGCAGGGGTCTGTCTGTTTTGGCACAGAAGCCTTAAATTCTCCCTTTTAAGCCAAGGTTTATCTTCACTTCTGTAATTCAAAGGCTGTTAGCTGATGACTAGAGCAGCCCTTTCTAAAAATATATGTGGAGTCTGAAACAGATCGCTGTTTCACAGGCAGCAGCGTATGTGCAATATGTGACCTTGACTTTAATCTTGTGAGCAGTGTACCCTTATCTGCAGTGTAGGATTTTAAACTGTCCTTTAGAAACAGATAAAGAAATCAGCAGGAGTTTATAGGTTCTGTTCTTAAGTAATGGGGATGAATATGCTTCTGTGATGTATATCACAGCAAGGAAAATATCAGCCTCAGTTTGTATCATGGTTTTAAAAAAGAAAAAGCTGACGTGATTTGGATGCAGCATTTAATCACAAGATACCTTTCAATTTTAAATTGTGTGCCAGTATTCTCCTCTAATATAGCTATGGTAGCTCAGTGGGAGCTTTCCAAGAGCAGTAAGCAGTGGATACCCATCCCCCAAATAAAAATCAGCATGTGTTAGCAATCAGGTATTCTGTAAGGGCTACTGACTATTTGAAGATAGTCTTTACCTGAGGTGAGATGGACTGTCCCATTTTATGTCAAATCTGTCACTGTCCTGTACTTCAACATCGTGTCTTACCTTAGTAGTATGAACATTTGTGATATGTGTGGTTATATACATCTAACAATAATAATGCAATTTCCCTGTTGAACAAAAAGGAAAGGCAGACTGAGCTTTGAGTAACAGAATTGGCCTTTGTTTCTTTGAAACTCAAGTGATGCCCCATGAACTGGTCACCTGTACGAGCGCTTATTGTGTTGTTCAGTGAAGGAATAGCTGGGTATTGGATCTGACCTTACACAAAATTAAGTCTTTTTTTACTCATATTGCTGATAATTATTTGCGTGGTGATTTTTCCTTTAAGTAGGAGAATGTGAAAAGCAAATCTTCTCTGTGTGCTGCAGTTAAGTCCTCGGCAGCTCAGTTACCAAAGTTCATCTCTGTCCTCTGAGAACAGAAAAGTCTATGTTTTGTCACCTTTGGGGTAATCTAGTTTTTTTGGCTGATCTTCAGAAGTAAGAAATATATTCTGGTGTGTCAGCTCAGAGTAATTTTGTTGATAGGAAGCTGATGCTTACACTTTATGAAACTTGTGAAGGTGAGTGGACTGTGAGCCTGAAGAGTCGTGCTCACCTCTTGATTGCAAATGTAGGCATGACCTCAGATTCTCTACTGCTTTGCCAGTTTAAATTCTACCAGCATTGTGCCTGAGCTTTTTTGTTATTTTGGGAAAAAAAAAAAAAAGAATAATTTTTGCATCCTAAAATAATGACTGCTTTTGGCAAGGAGGGGGCTAGGGAGGGTTGTTCAGTTTTTGTTTTGTTTTGCTTTTTATAAGACCATTCTGTTTGATCTGGTAGCTGTCTTCTGTATGTGTATGTGTTACCCTCTGCTGATTTCTTAACTATTAGTAATTTTTATCTGTGAATGATTCTTTTCCATCTCATTTATTCTTGAAGACAAAGTGACTGAGTTTTCAGCAAACCCTTTGAGTTGTTTGAGCAGTATTGGTCTCTGACCAAGTTAAAAGTACAAAAGTCTGATTTTATTCTTTAAAAACCAGTTTGATAGTGAGGGATAGGTTTATTTTAATTAATTTTTGTCTAAAGACCATCATAAACCAGAAACAAGGCATGTGCCATTTTATGGTCAGATGCAGTGCTTACTGTGAATTCCGTGAAGCACACCCACCCATTGCTGACCAGAGTTGAGAAAGCGTCTCCTGGAAAGGACAAATGATTTCTCCCACATGCAGAGACTGGCATATGTTAATGTTAATCCAGTGCTTGCCTCTCCTACACAAAGACAGCAAAAGCAGTGTGTAGGGGAAGGATGAGGCTGCTTTGGTTGTCTCCTTGGAAGATTCTGTGTAGCCTAGAAGAGCTGCTAATTGTGCTGGAGAATGTCTTATTGAGTTTCCTTATCTCTTGCTCATCCTGAATGGAGGAAAAATCATCGAAACCTTTCCATTTGGTGTTTAAAACTGAGAGCTTCTCTTCCTACCACTGTCCAAGCTTTTTCACTGTCTCCTCAGTGGCTGTGAGCTCTCTGGTAACCTGCTCCCATTCTCTGTAGCATCTCCACCAGAATGTGATTTGATTTTGTGATTTTTGATTTATTTTTATTTGGAGGGGAAAAGAAAGGAAAAGAAACTATCTTTATTGAAGGAAGCTGCTGTTGGACAGTCTGAAATGCTAGAAGAAATCTGAGAAGATGTGTTGAGTGGGTGGAAAAGGTATTGTAAAAAGAAGTTGTAGTGTGGAAAGTGTAACCACACAGCTAGTGGCAATTGTTTTGTAAAAATAAAACAGACATATGCTCATGGAAAGCCTTAATACTTCCTGGTGATTTCAAGTCAGCAGCAGTTATCTAACTAAGCTCTTCTCTAGGGAATTGATATCAAAGAGGATGCATGTGTTGAAGCCTAAAGTGTATTTAGTCCCAAATGCTGTAACAGTAGCTGTGTGTTAGTTTTGGATGTTTTCCTCTACCTACACAGAAGTAACAAGAACTGTTAAGGAAGTCCTTACTTTGCATTTCAGAAGATGGTCTACTCCATGCAGGACTGATCTTTCAATTGCTGTTCATGATGGACATAGCTTTAAATGAAGAATAGTCAATGATATTGTCATTGTAATATTTCAGCGTGGAAAACAGTTTTAGTTACTTTGAAGTTTAGTTAGTGGAGAAAAAGAAATGTGGAGCAGGAAAGCAAAGTCCCCAAACCCTATAAACCTGATACAGTTGACATGAACTCAAAATATTCAGTGATATTTTAGAAATTAATAGTCAATCAGTTGGGACTAGATTCTTTACAAGAAGAAATTATCATATATAGACATTAGATTTTTTTTTTTTAAAATCAATATGTAGATGTAAAAAAAAATTAGATTTGGGAAGATAATTTATGGAATGCCACAGATGCTGCAGGGTATCAGCCACCCATTTTTTTAAAAAAATTGCACTTTTAATTAAAAGATACATTATCTCTAAAATTAATGCCTGTACAAGATGTGTATTAGTATTTGAAAGCATTGAAACAGGCAGATGTTCTACTTAGAAGAGCACAAGATGTTTTTTATCTCTTACTCAAAAATTGGAAATGCACCAACATCTTTTTCCTACAAAATACTGCATCAGTGGTACTTTCTTCCTTCTGTTGCCTTTGTGTCTTCTTAGATTCTCCTGTTTGTCCTCTTGGGTTATTATGATGTTGCTATATGTGAGATGTGTATTGATTTCTTCCCAACCTATTTCTGTATGTTTCTGTATGACACATCCACCCATTTTTTTAAAACATATTACATATTAGTATTACATATAAGATAATTATTTAAAGAGTGTAGGTATGTTTCCAGCAGAAGCAATCTACTTCTGGTGTTCCTGCACTTATACTGGAATTTCCTCTGCCAAGTCAGAACCTGGAATGTGATGTCCTTGAAATTTGCATTAGATGTTATGGTAGCAATTCCCACTTCTGCACTACTTGTCAGAATTCAGGGGCGCTCCCTGTGTAAGGACACACAGGCAAACGGAGAGGTGAGAGGTCAGTTTTTGTTGATCAGCTTGATTCATTGCATGCCTGCTATCAGAGAGGTGCTGCAGAGGCATTGCTTGCATGTGAAAAGGCTGTCCTTGAATTCAAGAAGGCCACACTGCAGAACACTGCATAGTAAAGAGCACTGATATGAGAGACTGATAAATGTGTAGACAGCACAACATGTTTGGAGAGCAGGAAGCCAGTAGGATGTTTAACTTGGAGATGATATTTAGGAAATAGGATGAGCTTCCAGATGTTTCAAGTTTTTTATAATCCGTTGTTCTTGGCCCAAGCCATCCATGCAGATGTTTTCCTTTGTGTGACACTGAAGTACTGGTAAGGTGGGCTTTTAATTTTTTTTTGCTTCCGTGAATTTAAAAAGGGTACTAAAAAAAATAAAATTCTTTTTAGGAATATGTCATCTTGGGGTTGGTATAATTATTTTATCTTCCTAAGTTAATAATGCTGTTAGTGTTACCATGTCTGCATATTGAGAACCACTGGCTGGTTCCTGTCACATTTGGTAGAAGGGAATGTGTTTTGAGGAGGCTTTAGGAAAAGGGTGGTGTCAGGACTGAAGCTGAGTGAAAGGGATGTCAGAGTTATGGAGAAACAGGTATAGTAGGGCAGGGAGGCAGAAAGACAGGCCACAAAGCATTAAAAAGTCAGACTTAATTAATTTAATTGCTAGTGAGTCAAGTTGTTAGGCTGCTGGCAGTATTTGTGTTAGCCCAGATGGATCCTGTGCCTTGGTGCTCTTTGCCCCTTCACCTTCTGCCTTGCTGTAGAGAAGCAGTGGTTTGTGAGATACCTGCCGTGGGGATGTGACCCCTGGTAGGCAGCTGTTGTGACAGTGGCATGCAGGCAAGTGTGAAGCCACTCTTTTTCTCCCCAGTATGTGAAGTACGTGTATTAAATTGGAAGGCAAGACTTTAGGAGAGAAGTCTTTCTCTCCATAGTATTTTACTTCTCCTTCTTGCTTTCAGCATTGTCCTGACTCATTCCTTGTTTTTTGCTGCAGCCAGAGAAATATGGCTTTCACATGAGAAGTGAAAAACAGATGATGTTTCTGTGCTCATTCAGATTAGTCCCAGGCACCAGTGTCTAAAATGCTTTAAAAGAAAAAGCAACGAACATGACTGGACAGGGTTTTTGTCACTTACGGTCTTCCTAAAAGAGAGGTAATCACAAGGATGTGATATTTTGGTGACATCGTTAGCTGTGAAGGATGATTACACAAGTAAGCTTACTTCTTCTGCCAGTATGCAGAATAATGTTCTAAATTAAAACTTGGAAAGATGACAGGAAGCTTATTTGAAGAAATATTCATTAATGAAATTAATGGTGCGTGAATTAATTTCATTAATGCACAATTAAACACCAAATATCACTGTGTGTACCCCTTTGCAAACCTATGAACAGGTCAGGTGAAGTTACAGAGTCATCAGGAAATTTCTCCTGTAATTTCTTCCAGAGGAAGAAATTGAAGCCCAGGATTTTCCATATTTTTATGTTCATGCCACACAGCACATTAAAGATGTCATAATTCAGTAATTTGGAACTGATGGTATCAGCAATGGTTTCCAGTGTATGTTGCCTTTCTTTCAAAAAAAGGACTTCATATTGCTCTTGAGTAAAATACACTGCTCATCTGCTGTGCCATTCATTTCCCAAGTAATTCATTGAGGAACGATGATTATTAAATGTGTCTCAGAATTGCATTTCTATTATTTGTATGACTGATTATAATTTCTTTTAATGTTAAACAGTTAGAATTGTCTAAACCAAAATGTTACTTAGCTGCTCTAGCAGTATGCAACTTTCTTTAAATCTGTCATCGTCTTAGATACATCACACGCTAGGAAAATATTCATTACATATTTAATCAATTTAAGAGTGTGTAAGCCCAGTGATCAGAGTGGCATTTCTTATCTTAATACCTTGTCCAATCTCAGTTGTGATGGACAATTTGCTTTGATAATGCACCTTGCCTTTTCATGAGACTGGATAAAAAAAGATAAAAGGAAGTGGTTACCTAGGAAGGACTCCCTACCTGGCGAACTGAATGGCCCAAAATGAAAGAGTGCATGAAAAAGAAACTTTTGCCATCCACAGACATGCTACTTTCTTCTCCCCACACACCAGAACTCGCTAGCATTCTTTAGCTGGGAAGCTGACCAAACTAATACTCAGACAAAACTGTTATGTAGGTAATTGCACTCCATTGTTGGTCATAGAGTTTGTGCTCACAACAAATGAAACATTTGATTAATGAGTAAATTCCCGTAAGAATGCAAATTCCTCAGAAGTAATGTATTTTTGAAATAGGCTGCCCAGGGAGGTGGTGGAGTCACCATCCCTGGAGGTGTTCAAGAAACACCTGGACGTGGCACTCAGTGCTGTGGTTTAGTTGACAAAGTGGTGAATGGTCACAGGTTAGAGTCAATGATCTTGGAGGTCTTTTCCAACCTGAAAAATGCTATGATTCTTTGGTGTCATGGAAGGTTGTCACGAAGTGTAGCAATATGATAATGTTCCTCTTCTTACCACCTTAGCATGGATGTTTAGTGACAGGTACAGTGCTGCCAAGACAGCCTGATATCACAAACGCAGGATGACTGCCCTCCCAAAAAGGAGATAATTTAATATTACTATAAGTGCATGGAATATGTGCCATTTAAATTCTTTGGAAGTGACTTGGAAGACTTGGACTACATAAGAAATAAACTAAAAACCATGTAAGCTATGATTTGAGTAGCATGAAATTACATGCAAGAGACACCAATATGCAAAAATAACCCTTAAAGGATTGCTCAAAAGGTGTACTTTTAAGATAGACTAAGGAAATAAGAGTGTGACACCTCTGAACTGCACTGCAGCTGACTTTTTCTGGGACCCACAAACCCCTTCCCATTTAGTTGTTCACAACTATTTCTGGTATGACTCAGGTGCATGTCCCTGACAGATTTTTTTCTGGTCATGAAATTAAGCTCTCTTTTTACAAACTGTTAGCTCTTTAGTTAATGTTTGTCCTGTGAATTGTCTTAGTATCACTCCAAACTCACCAAGAACAGAAATACAGGAGGGAGATAACTGTGGCAGTTGTAAAGGGAAAATCACTTTCTGTGTATATTAAATATCCCCAAAAGCCATCTTAAATTGCAAAGCTGGAGTCTTAGTGAGAATCAGTCTTCCTTCCTTCTTTCCTTCCTTGGAAGTTGTCTTTGATATAGGTCTTACAACCACAGTTATAAATCTGAGCTTTTTTGGTGAAAGAGTTGTGGATTTCAGTGAAACTATTCAAAATTCATGCTCAGGTGAAACTCTCTAAACTGGAGTTTGATTAAAAAGTCATAGCATTAGCAGCTTTATCTGCTCTTTGTCCTTCAGGGTCACTTCCAGAGTAATAGGTTAACTTCTCTAATGATCAGAAAATTAATGGGTTTGTTTTTCTTCTGCAGAAAGAGTAAAGGTTCATTTTGGGTTACATGGAAATTTAGCTTTTCATCAATTAGAACAGCAGCTATTGATGGACTCACACTCACACATGGCTAATGGCTCTACAGCATTGAAGGGATTACCATGCATTGAAGTGGTTCTCCTATGAACAGAACACTGCAACTCTAACTCCAACATAAAGGAAATCTATTCCTTGGGAAGCACCTTTTTTCCTTTTTGATACTAACTGTGGCAGTGACCCAACCAGCTGCCTCCATGAGAGCTGGAGAAATAACTTGGGCAGATTTTCCTTCCCAGGATAGTGAATCTGAGGAAGATGGAGGCAGCATGCTTGGGGGAAATTCCCTCTCTGCCACATTTTAACCCTGTCAATCATAGATTCTGTTCCACCTCTGTTATTTTAATATTCATCACACTGTATTACTATTCAGCAATTGCCAGAAACTTCTACCTTTCTGTAACATTAATTGGTTAATGCAAATATGTTCCGCCTTTGCCCAGAACTCATTGGAAAACTGTCATCCCCTGTCAATCTGTGATTTGATAAGAACCCTGGACCCTATCTTCTGATCACCCCTTTTCCTTCCCCATAAAACTCTGTGTAAGCACCCCCTCGGGGTGTCTCTGATAGCCCGTATCCTGAAGAAGCAATAAAAGCCTGGGTACTGCTATCAGAGGTTCGTTCTATCTTCTTTGCTTCTACCTGCTTTATTTATAACAACAGATGCTCTGCCTCACACTGCGAAGGCAATACCTAGGCAAAGAGATAACGCTCCTCTGAGCGGCGAGACGCTTATCTGACCCAAGGCGCTGGAGAAAGATTGCACCGCAGAATCCTGGGCAGTTTTGCACCCCAAAATCGTTAACTAACAATTCAGGATTTGTTGCTGTTAAATCATTTCCTTGAGAAGGGTTGGTCAGGAGTTCAAGTCACTGCAGTTATATTCCTTAAAGCCTCTGTAAAAACACTGAGCTGAAGGAAGAGGTAGGGTATGAAGAAGGGGGAATGAGACAGATGCCTGGATCAAAAATAAGCTTTTAAAATATTCATTATTCCTGTCACATAGAGCTGTTTCAATAGTAACTTCCATAGCTTATTGTAAAGTTGAGTTTTAAATTTTCCATCTTCTCTTTCTGTAGAGGCCTAAGTGTATTTGTTTGGAAAATAGAATTTAAACTCATCTTTAGTCACAAACTACAGCTTGGCAAGAAACCAAACTTCTGTGAGTGAGTAAGAAAGTAATGATGAGATTGTTAGGAGCTGCCTTATGTTCAGGCTTGGTGAAGCTCGTCTGGTGCAGTGATGCAGAAAGCATCGCTGCACCACAGGGCTGTGGGACCAGGGCTGCCTTCTAGTGAGCCCTGCCATGGCCCCAGCTTCTGCTGATCCACTGGTAGAGGTTGGAGGACAGGAGACAAACCCTTCGTGTGGCACTACAGGAAGCCTCCTTGAGATGTAGGCTGTGTAAGAACAAATCCTCCCTCCATCCCTTCTTTTTCAATATCAGCTTGCCCAAGGGCTGAGGCTACTCCAGTGAAATGCTCCCTAGGGATTGAAGCCATCTCCTTCTCTGTCTTACAACTCACCCTCTTGGTTGTCCTTAGAAGCCTATAATAGTGTGAGATTGAGTGCTTTACGAGTGATGAAAAAGTATAAATTCTGGTGAGTTACATCAATACTTTATTTTTGTGAGTTTCCTTTCCATCTGGTGTTTTTCAAGGGTTGGGAGAAGTCTTCCCGTCTCAGCCCCCCTGGTGTCAAATTTAAAAACACCTGCTTTTGTTGGAATATTTATACGCTGATTAGCAATAATGAAAGGCAAATCAAGCTATTTAGCTCATGGGTGCTAAAGTTACCCATTTAAAAAAAAATAGTTATGAAAGCCTCTTTTCCTTTGGATGTGTGGACTGTTGTGGAGTTCACAGCGCGTAAGGCTTATTTGAAGGCGCTCAGTTGATTCTCCAGGTTTTGCGTCACTGAGTGTGACAGCTCCTGAGAGATTAAAGAGCTGTTACCATCAGAACTTTAATCAGTTTTTCTTTCATTTCTGCAAGTACAGAGAAGGATAGGTGTACTTGTAAAGTGTCACGAGGATTACACTTGCAATGCTTTCTGGATAAACTTCAGTGCCACTGAAGCGGGGGCAACAGTAGCAAATAATCTCATGACAGCTGTCATGTTTCCAAAAATGTCTGATCAGATCTTCAAATCTGTATGTACCTTGTGGGTACATTCAGCCTATAGTACCCATCACTTCTGTTTTCATCCATTCTAGTCATAAAAATTAGATTAGGTACTAAACTAATCAGATAACTGTTAATTCACAATGATCTCTCCTCAGTCTTACATGTGAAATTATTTATAGTGAGTGGATATTCGGAAATCTGGGGGAAAACCTGATTTTGCCTGGTTTCCACTTCTTCAAATGCTTCCTAAGCTGTATGTTTAGAGAATGTACTGTGTCTTTAAAAATTATTTGGTTTGTTACATGGGTTGTATTGAAACAGCATGAGAATTTCTCAAGTTAGTAAAATGGATATTTATAATATAATTTAAAAAATCTTCCAGGTGTGAAGGGTGGAGCATGGAAGGGAGTCTCTTGGGTTTTTTACTTTAGGACAAAGGATTCTGTGCGTATATGGCGGTTGATTGATTGGTTGGTTTGTTTGTTTTATAATCTAGCTACATGATTTGTGGTCTTTCTAGTCACTACATATCTCCTTTTTTGTTTGTTTGGTTGGTTGGTCTGTTTGTTTGTTTGTTTCGGAGTTCATTGTTTTGGGGGTTTGTTGGCTGGTTGGTTTGTTTGTTTGGTTTTTTCTGTTTGTTTTGGTTTGTTTTGTTTTTTTCTCTAGATTGAACTTCCCCTTAGATGTAGAACAGAAATAGCTGAATCCAGAGGAGAAATTTTACTGTTCAGGCTCTTAATTCAGATGAGTTGTAGCTAGTTTTTCATATGTTGAATCTACTTCACTGCACTGTGTATTCCATGTGGAATGACTCAGAAGAAAACAACAGTCTAGTCTAACATATATATAGTCTCTGGATATATGTTGGCTGGGGTTCCTGGCTTGTAGACAGCAGTATGTGAGAAAAAATGAAATGTTGCAGTGTGCTATCGGCCAGGTTCTGGTTTTTCCTCATGGCCAGGCTCTGCTGTCCCCGCCTCCACTCCCCCCCGGTATTTGGTTTCTCCCCCGGGAAGGCTCTGTATCCCCCAATACACTGCAAGCCCACGAAATTCAAACTCTGCACCTCTACCCCACAGGATGCTTTGCACCCTCCCCTGCCCCCTCGTGTTGGTATATATGTAACTGTAACACACCATGCCAGTGCTTCCCTGGCGCAACCCTGGTGCCAAATAAACTGTCTGAGGAGCCCCTCCACTTGTCTCTCCTTCCTCGGCGCTCCTGGAACACCGGTTGGTTAGGTGAACCCGTACAGGACCTTCGCCAGCCCTCCCATGCCCCTCCGCTTGTCTCTCCTTCCTTGGCGCATCTGGAACGCCGGTGGGTTAGGTGAACCCCTGCCAGACCTTCGCCAGCCCTCCCGCACCCAGAGCAGCCTGGCCAGCCCCTGGAACTGCGGGCGGGAGCCCAGTGCCCCTGCCAATGGCATCGCGGCAATGAAACACTGGAGAAAAAAAGTTATATAAGGAAGAATCTATTCCGGTCAAAACTGATTGTTTCTTGTTGTCTTTCCACTGAGCAGTCATTAAATGGGTATGTATACATATGTAAACATTAAAAAAATAAATAAATGGGTATCTCTCTATAAATCTGTGGATTTTACTCTCACTGTGGTGAGAACAGAATGCAGAATTTTTCATACCTGAAGGAAGAAAACTGTTTCAAACTGGAAGGGGAGTAGAGGGAAAAAGAGCATAGGGTAGACATGGGGAAAAATTTGCCCTTAATACCGTTCTTCTCATCCCTCGCTCAGCAGAAATGGGAAAAGAGAAGCCCCTAGTTTGCTATGTCGAAAATAAAAATACTCTCTGTACACTGTGCAATAGCTGATCTCGCAAGGTTCACTTTATCCTAATTTTCTGTGGAGGCAAAGTACCAGATACCTGGTGTCTGTACGAAATATTGAGAAATACTTGCTCTCCATCTGGATGCAAACTTCCTCAATGCAGTTATCTCACATGAAGCCAGCATTCTGTGCAGCTGATTGCTTGAGCTCATTCTAGGTTTTCTATTGGGGAGCCATTAATTTAGCTACAGTGGTGATTACAAGACATAGTAGGTATCATTTGCATTCCAGTATTTATGGCACAAGTTTGGAGAAGAGTTTTTGGGAAGTAAATAGATCTGGAATGAAACATGTAGAACCAATTGTCGTATGCACTGAGTTAGATGCATTCTTTGAGTTGTCATTGTTTCAGGGTATTGTGACACATATTTTTTTCCCCATTAGTTGTTTGAGTTTCTAATACTCTAATTTGAAATGTGGTGGACAGATTGAGATATCTGACTTACAGATTTACAATAGTTGTGACTTTACAGTTCTTTGAAAATTCGATCCTTCTTGAGGTAACTGTGACTAAGGACAAAAATGAGGGCATGCTAACATATTAATTTTGAAATTTAAATTTTTATTTAACCAGTTTGATTTTGTTGTTGCTTTGCTTAGAGTTCTAATCCTTTCCCTTACAGTTTCCAAAGCCCTGAGCCGTACCTTGGCCTTTCTGTGCTCCATTAGGAACCTCCACTAGCTATTTTAGAATGTGGTTTTTCATTTTTACATTTCCTGGGTGATTTTTTTGGTGAAAAATGTCGATGCAGTTTTGCTAAAAATAAACAGGAATTACAAGTTAATTTCTTCTTAATGACATTAAGTAATTTTAAAATGCAAGTGATGGCAACCAAATGTGCTATTGTTGCCTTAAACATACGTGCTTTGGGGGAATATGGAAATAAAATGTCTGCAAGCACAAATTCAACAAAAAGTAGAAATTTTGAGGATATAAAAAGAGGTCATTACCAAAGCTCAGTCCTATTCTGAGATGTTACTTCTAGTTATAGCAAGTCTGAGGAAATATTTGAAAATTAACAGTGCATAAATTTGCTTTGAAACAGCAGCAAATTACTATTACTTTTCCAATTACGATAATACTGTTCATTATTAATTAGGTCGTTCATTGTCATAAATAATGCTCACCTCACTTAAAATTCCTCTCCATCCTTACTTTGTGTTACGGAATTCGTTCCTGAATATCCTCACTAGTGTGACTCTTCATGTGTCAGCAGCAATTCTCTGCCCGTGTCAGGAGAAGTTGTGTTCAGCCGTCTGGTTTGGACAGCATTGGTAGAGGTGGACTGTAAAGAAGGAGCCGCCTTTGGCCTGGCTAAGGAATTTCAGCAGCTCTAGCACTTTCCTGTGGCTGTGCTGGTCATGGAGGAGGCTCCACACAGGAAATGGCCCCCCATACTTGGAACCCAGTCCTGTAGTCAGTTCTGGAAGCAGCATTTCCTATGTGCAGTTTTATCTAGATAGTATTTTCAAGTACCTTATGTCAGAAATTGAGTGAGATATCTTGTATGAACATTGTGTCTGGCCTTGTCATTTATTCAAATATTATACAGCTTGTGGGGAAAGACCTTGATTTTTAAATACATCATGTTCTCTTAGATGCTTTGAGGCAAAGTGCAATAACTGGTGTTGTGGCAGAGTTTTGAATTTAAGTTCAGAGTTCAGAGATTAGGAAACCGGAATACTTGTTTTTCCATGCATAATATTTAACTCATTCTCAACGCTAGTCTAGTGTTAATGAGGCCATTTGTATTTAGTACTTTGAATAATTTATGGTGAAATTATAATTCTCTTTAATTTCTAAATTCATTAGTATTGAAAGAAGCCCTTTAATTGAGAGAAATTATACTATGAATCAGTGACGCACAGGTGTATGCTTATAAAACTGGGATGACGTAGTAATTGCTTTATTGCTGGGTCCATTAAAAAAAAAAAACCAACAAAAAAGGAAGAACTGTGAAACTCGTTTTTGTAGCCAAAGGTATCCAATGGAAGGTTGCTACTAGAAATAAAATTCTGTACATTTATAATACCTGTAGTGTCAGACTGTTGGGTTTTTATGATGCTCAGATATTCATATCTCTTAGCATTAACCTAAATTGGACTAACTTCACAGGTGCCCCATATACTGCTTTTATTTAAAACAGAGCATTCTGATAAACAAAGTAAAGATGCAGAGGAGAAGTAGTTGGCTTGCATTGAGCTGAGCAGCATTGGAACTCAGTCCCCAGTACTCGAATTCTATAGTGGATGCAAATTTATTCAAGTTAGAAGCGTGTCTGACTCTCTTCAAAGATATTCACTGGTAACTGTGGTTAGCATATTGTTACCAAAAGTTGGTTTTGTTTTTGTTGAGTGCTGATGATGTTCTGTAGATGTAAATTTTGATTGAGACTGAAAGCAGATGTGATGGCTTCTAGGTTATGACTTTGCCAAAAATATCAAAATGTACAATCGGAGAAGCGCTAGAGAAGAGAAAGTGGAAAAGAGCTGTAAGGGAAGAGAGTCTTCAGGTTCACATCTGCTTTTCCTTAGGTTCAGCTACAAGAAGCAACATGAAAACACTAATTATCCTCTTAAGGACTGATACTTACATACGTGTATTCATATACCCATCTCAGCACTGCATACACAGGCACATTTGTGCATATTTGTAAATAAAGGTGTACAATATGTGCTTGGAGAAACACACCAGCACCTGGATGCCTTAAACACACCTCTAGGAGCAGTCCTTCATTTGGTGTAACTGACTCTAGTAAATTGATTTATGTAATTTTGAGATTCTGTTACTTCCGCCTGTTACTACAGCAATCCTACTCCTCTTGTCAATGGATTATTACAAATGTTGCACTTTTAAAATTGATAGGTAGACTTTTAGAGAATGCATGCATACCTTAGAGACTGAAGATGTTCTGTAGGTGCCAGATGAAGATACAGCTATATGAGCAGTCCAGTGCTTTTGCTTAAAAAAAGGAAAATTTCACTTGTTTCAAAAGTCATTCAAGCTTCTGGGCAGAGTGCAACCCAGCTCTTTAACTTGGCCTGGAACCAGAAAGGTGATCAGTACAGTATGTTTAGGAAGTGCTGGTTATAGTGTATTTGTTAATGTATTTGTTAATTTGTTTAATTCAGAGTTCAGTGGAGCCTCATAATTACTTCAAAGGCTCTGGATACCTTGATGCCTGTTCTCATGTTTGAGTGGAGCTTGCTGCTCTTTGCAGAGTTGAGGTCTCTGTGACCTGAAGGCAAAGTTCTGCTTTGGTTAATCACTGTAGTACAGCGGAAGTGCAATCAGACTCTGCATGGGTTCCTTTCAAATCACTGGACTTAGGAAAAGACATTTTTGGCGGGTTGCAGCCATTTGAGTTCAGAGAGCCTGTCCTCTGAAAATATAGTATCTGTACCCAGTGCAAGGTAATGTCTCTGGAAGAGCCACAAACTCTTCCTTCTAAACAGCTTTATGGCACTGTCCAACAGGGGATTGTTGCTGTCCAAAGTCAGATTCAAAGTCATCACCAAACTTCCAAAAGTTGTGTCTTGGAAGTTTTATCTAGATAGTATTTTCAAGTACCTTATGTCAGAAATTGAGTGAGATATCTTGTATGAACATTGTGTCTGGCCTTGTCATTTATTCAGGTATTATACAGCTTGTGGGGAAAGACCTTGATTTTTAAATACATCATGTTTTCTTAGATGCTTTGAGACAAAGTGCAGTAACTGGTGTTGTGGCAGAGTTTTGAATTAGCCATCCTTTAGAAAGAGGGTTGCGAATGATGTGGTTGTGTCAATAGCTCAAGAGATTTTTAGTTTTCTTTTAAAAAGCTTTAACATGCTGGACATCAGGGAAGTTTAAAAAAAAAAAAACAGTTGAGTATCTGGAAGCTGCATGCTGTTATTTGTATTTAAAGCAGGCCTGTGTTAGGTAGGATTTTTCTCACATACTGCTGTGTTTAGACCTACTCATTAGGAAGCTGGTGTTTTTGCCAGAACTAGTTGACAAATCTCTACAGCTGTCAGACTGTTTCGGAATTAAAAACTGTGGTTTTCTATAACAGTATTTTTTGATAAATGTACTTTTTCCTTCCTAGTACGATTCTGAAAATGGTTGTTAAGTATTTGAATCTATGCTTGGAAATACCCCTAAGAAATGGGTATAAATAAATTAGTTTCCACAGGAAAATAACCTGTGGAAATGAATTTAGGTCGAGTATAATAAGGTAGTAACAGAACATTTATGTCAATGTTTAAATGCATACCTATTAAATTATTTACAGAACCTTGTGTCTCTTAGATTTTTTTTTTGAGAGGGAACAATTTTATTTTCAATTAGAAGATGCTTTTTGTACTGAACTATTACAATTTTGTGGAGATATCAGGAAATTACATCAGTCCTGAAAAAATTTACAAAACAATTCTTATTTTTTAAAAATCACTAGTAAAGAAATAAGGTTATTTAATGAGTTCTGTTACTGATATCTGCATACCTAATGTAGTCTATGAACTTCAGTAAAGATAAAGCAATTGAGTATAATCTTACCATCTAGGTTGGTCTGTTTATAGTTTAATAGTTTCACCTGAGAGAGCAGCTTGCATCAAATTGCTATAAAGTATAAGTTAATGTGTGGGAACTTGGAGCCAAAAGGGTTTATGATGGAAAAATTTCTAGATTAACCCCATACATATGCAGAAGAAAAACTTATAGTTTTTCATGCATACTTACTATCTTCCTAATGAAATCTCAGTATTTTCTCTGCCTTATTAAAAGGAAATTGTTTGTATTAAGTCTTAAGTATTTACTCAGCAGCGATACTGAAACAACTACACAATAACATTTTTACACACTATTGTTGCTGTCTCCTTTTTGTGGTTTCACTTTTTGTTGGTGGCTGCTCACTGGTAAAAAGATGATAACAGGAGATTTTGGTCAAGCATTATATATGGGCATTTCAAGCATTAAACCTCTCCCTGGTTTAATAATGCTGTTTTTTCCTGACTACACTATAATTAATTAGGAGTGTAAATCAGATGAGGAGTAACATTTAGAAGTTTAACCCAAGAGATCTGGGTGTGTTGGTCTAAGGAGGTATTTTTCCAGTAAAGTTAGGGACACTTACTCTAGGTTTCCAAAATTCTGAGATCATCTTCTGGAATGTGTGTTCTGCTCCCCCACTCCTGCTCTCCAATCCCCTGTTGCTTCCAGCTGGAAGAGGCATGACTGGGATTGGAATGAGTTGTTGGGATTATCATCTATTAGGAATAAAGGAACATGGCATTTTTAGCCGGAGCAGGTGAAGAGGTACTACTGGGCTGTCAAGGGAGAAATACCTATTAAAGCTGAGTGGGTGAAGACGGATATTAAAGCAAAACAACACTGACATGGGAGATAAGAGAATACACTGATCATGGAAAAACAGTCTAGAGGTTGAGATGTAGTTTCTTACTAGGAAGATGCAGTTCTGAAGCACTGTCCTGGTTTGAGCAAACAGACTAACAACCTGCCTGTTCTTCATATGAAGGTAGCTTGGCTGATGAGTGTTGTGGCAAAGGACTGTCCACTATGGGTCAGAAGAATCTTCTTAGACAGCTCCTCTCATGCGTGTGGTTTTCACTAAAGTCCTCACTCACACTCTTCATTGCACAGTCTTAGAATTTATGCACAGTTCCTCTTGGTAATGTGGTCATTTGGTTTTACATATTTTCCCTGAAAGATCAAATTTATGCCAAACAGAAATTTATGTTTCACTTACTCTTACATCCCTGAAGTTGATCTTCACTGTTTGTTCCTGGACTTCTTGCTGGATGGTACAAGTAAATCAAAGGCTGTAAATGTCTGTGGGGAACTTTGTGTGAAGAACTTCCATTGCAGAATAACTTTACCACTGGTTTCCAGTAGCAGTCCTGCTTCTTTGCCAGAAAAAGCAGCAGAGAGAAGGAGTGTTACATTTGCCAAACTAGGCATTAACATGGTCTAGTCATTGGGAAGGAGTGATGGCTGGAAAGTACTTCTGCAGGGCCTCAGCAGTGGGGATAATTGATTTTTGCTGTCTGTTACTGAGCGTTCATTGTGTGTACCAGTTCTCATGTGGGTGTTTAATTATTGCTATGGTTGCAAGTTCAACCCAAGGCTTCAGCTGCCAGCAGCTTACAGTGAATCATTTCTGTGTAATGAAATGAGTTTTAAGGGAAGAGGGTGAAGAGAAGGGTTACTCTTTGGTTTTTGTTTTGAACCTAGTTTATCTTCTAGAGGTTTTGGAAACACAAAATAATTTAAAAGACTTTCTATATATCGCTGCACAATTCATTTGATATATTTTGGAGAGAATACTGAGTCACTATTTTGTCCTAGATTTTATATGAAGCCCATTATTTCAGGTCACAGAGCAAGAAGTAGAACTGACTAGAAAAGTCAGTTTTAAACATTGCCTTGGCACATTGCTGAAAGTCTGTGGCTGTTTTATGGGTTGAAGAAAAGGAAGGAAAAAAGAACAGGAGTATGCTGCTAGAATGTTTAGCTAATGACCACTATTATAAACAATTATTATTGCAATTCCTTAAACATTGCTTTTTACCATTGTGTTTTCATCTCCAGTGGGAATTCTCTTTCCTACCCAAAAGCGCCTCTTTCCTACACAAAAGTGAATGTTTCTGTGAAATTTTCAGCAAAACCAACAAAAGCATTTTCCGGTAATAGAAGAATGGGAAATATGTTATCTTTCAACTCTTCTTTCATTTGATCAATTGCATCAGAGAGAAAGGGAAAAAAGAAAGAGACTGAAAGGTGGTCAGGTCTTTGCTAGGGAGGTGTGAATTCTGGTTTCTGTCTGAGCAAGTTGCAGTTGTTTGAAGACATGAATGAATATGAATCACTTGTGATGTATATTTCATTCAAAGGCAGAGACAGGCTGCAGTAGGTTATTCATGTGAAACTGGGGTGCTTCTGGTTCATGCCCACAAGTAAGACTTCAGCCAGTCTTGCACAGCCCATTAAAGGTGTCTGTGGAAATATCATCACTGACTGTAGTCGATATTTAATCCTGCCCCAGTGATGCACTGAGTAAAGCTATGCCTTACAGGTAGGCCAAATGGATGAAGGTGAGTGCTGATTGATCCCTTTACTGCAGTCCCATTTAGCACAGGAGTTGGCAAATGATGAAATTTGATGGCATGCGGTTTTTAATTTTTTCTGTAGCTGTGAAAAATACATAGACTTGGATGTGATTTCTTAATAAATGTGAAATCATTGCTTTCTTTTGTGCTCACATCTTCCTCAGTACCAGCAAGTTGTAAACTGAAAGCTGCAAGTAGGGACTCATGTACATAGAACAGCGTCAGTGTATAATGACACTGAATAACCTTGTCCACCTAAATAGCTTTTGTGGAGTTGGTATAGCCCCTGCTGGGGAGTACAGCAAGCAGAGACAGTGTGTGGTATTCACTGTAAAGGGTTTTGCTGTTCTGCCTACTTTGCTGTAGGTAATAATGGAATGAGAGCAAAGAATGCAAGCCAATAGCACATGGAGAAAAATAATGGGAACTTCTTAAGGGTAAATGTAATTGCACATTTCATGCTTTGCTTTTTGTAATGAGTCCATCAAGTCAAACACTCAAATACATTAATTTAATACCATTTTCCCATGGAACTCAGTAACTGGTTAGCAGCCCTTAGTGTATTGGTACCATTATCCAGGTTGGTCGCAGCCCAGTGTGGAGCAGCATTTGGCAGTCGGGTCAAGCTGTGATTACCTGAATTGATGAATTTGGTGGGCTGGCAGTGGAAAGCAGAATGTGCCCGGTGGCTGTGGGCTGACTGCTGTGTTACTTCACCAGGCCTGTAGCAATTAAGTCAAATCATGCTGAGGAATAGTGTCTTCTTTAACTGCATGGTGACTATTCAGGCTTTGAGCATCTACTGCCTTGTCCATCAAGCAGTATGCTTTTGTGGTCTTCTGAAGAGCGCCTTGGCCCTAAGCAAGGGAAATAAAACATTACCTTGTCTACCAGAACAGGACTGTTTAGATGAGAGGCATGTTTTTATTGAGAAAACATACTCTGATGTGATAGTTTTTGTCTAAATTGATGCCAAAAAGGAACTGAATGTGCAGGTAAAAATATTCATTTAATGTTTAATCCAGAAAATATCCAGCAAAGGCAAATCCCAAGTCATATTAGTAGGATTTTCTTTTCTTTTAATGCACTTCATTAATGGTTTTGTGTAATGAGGATCTCTGTCTGTCTGTCTGTCCATACAGTGTGTAGTCATATCATGCCCTGTGTCAGGGACTTCAGGCACTTTTAGAAAGGTTCTATGTACTACATTACATAGTTAAGGCTACTTTTGCCATTTAATTTCAGAGCATCCCTTAGGGGAGCTAAGTCCTATGCAGTGACTGGGAAGAAGGAGCTGACTCTAAAGGGTATCTGACTTAGATTACTAAAATAACCTGGTGGCTGGACGTGACCTGGCAGTGTGCACTCACAGCCTGGAAGGCCAGCCATGTCCTGGGCTGCATCCAAAGCAGCGTGATCAGCTGGGCAAGAGGTGATTCTCCCCCTCTGCTCTGCTCTGGTAGACCCCACCTGGAGTGGCTGCATCAGGCTCTGGGATCCCCAGCACAGGAAGAACATGGAGCAATTCAGAGGAGACCACCAAGATGATTAGAGGGATGGAGCACCTCTCCTATGAGGAAAGGCTGAGACAACTGGGGTAGTTTAGCCTGGAGAAGAGAAGGCTTCAGGGTGACCTAATTGCAGCCTTCTGGTATCTGAAGCCTACAAGAAAGGTGAAGAGGGACTTTTTACAAGAGACTGTAGTGACAGGACAAGGGGGAATGGCTTCAAACTGGAAGAAAGTAGGTTTCTATTATATATTACGGTGAAATTCTTTACTGTGAGGGTGGTGAGGCACTGGAACAGATTGCCCAGGGAAGCTGGGGATGTCCCATCCCTGGAAGTGTTCAAGACCAGGTTGGATGGGACTTCAAGCAACCTGGGCTAATGGAAGGTGTCCCTGTTCATGGCAGGGTGGTTGGAACTAGATGATCTTTAAGGTCCCTTCCAACCCAAACCATTCGGTGATTCTATGAATCTGAGGTACCTGATGTGATGGTACCTGTTAAAACATCTGTGTCCAAATGATATCACACTTGTCTACAACCTCTGTAGAGCGCACTTCTCCCTATTCTCTCACTTGTTTTTTCTCCTGCTAATGGTTTTGTGTATGGAAATATGATATTTATCTTTTGACAGATAATGCTTAATTTTGCCTTCAGCTTGTTTTCATATAATCTAGTTCATACTGGTTTTGTTAATATTGCCGTATTTAAGATATATATTCTCTCCCCAGGGCATTGTCTGTATCTGCTTTCCAAAGAATATTGTGTATATAATCCTACTGAATTGCAATTATATCCACCAATCAAAATTCATGACTCTGTAGAGTTGCTGCCTTGTAACTACACATTTCATTCTTTATTATGAGACTTTTGGCAATATAACTGACAGCCTGTAATCAGCTGCAGTGCAGGAATTTTGAAGTGCCAGGGCTGTGAGAAATAATCTGTGAAGCTCAGGTTGGCTTGTTTTGATGACTGTAGTAGATAATCACAGAATAACAAAAGGTTAAGGAGGTTAACACAGAGTGTCCAGATGGTGTGTAGGTAAATTGGTTATTTTTGGAAGTGATACTTAGACAAAGTTCAGGAATGTGTAGCACCAAGAGCAATTTCAAGGCTTACAAGAACATATTACATAATACCAAAGTAGTAATCTTTTAGCCAGAGAAGAGCTGAGTGACTAGACATGGATTTAGGGGTGGGGTGTGAAGTGGGAGAAAGCTTAGTCACTTTGTGCCATGTGGCACCAGGCCATTGTAGGAAGTGCCTCCATGGTGTCTCTGTGCTTCCCCTGTAGACCATCCTCTGGGTGGTAGACATACACACATCTTAATAGTTACTAAAAGATTTAGTAAAGACCTAACTGCCTTGTTCTACTTTCAGTTAATCAAATGATGTCTTTCAATTTCTTCCAAGTCATGTGGAGTCACATTTTAAGGAAGTGTGCTTTTTTCGGAAGTAGATATTTGGTTCCCAAAGATTATTAATCTGGTACTTTCCTTTTGCCTTGCATGTTCGCAGGCTCTCAGACTTTGTGCAGTTGAGTGTTCTCACTTGATCTTAAACTCTAATTTTGAAATGCTCCAAATTAAATTATCTTTTTTCTTTCAAGAGATAGAGATGTTCAGTTAAACTGGATGGTCCCCTGACATTTATGAGGCTGTATGTAGGTGTGCACTCACGAAGTTTTACAAAGGGCCAAGAGCACACAGAGATGATAAATACTTTGTTAAGAGGTGAACTGTAGCACATAAGGAGATCAGAGAGCTGGGCTTGGGACTTTTTCAGCAGGACAGACTGGCCTGTGTTGGTTCCCAAAGAGTTCCCCATGTAAAATTAATCTGCAAGGATATTAGCATATGAATATTGCAGCGTATGAACCGATACTCTGGCTGAATAACTTTCCATAACTAATGCCAACACATTGAATGGTTTTTGATACATGTATTAAAAAAAACTCTACTTCTGAAATATGATTTTATCAAATAGTCGGCATATTATTACACTGGCGAAGTTAGTTACACACTCCAAACATAATGGTATGTAAATTAAACTAAAAGTTAATTTTACATTTTCCCTGAGCAATGAAACCATGTCCTGATGGATATTGCATTTTAACGTTCTTTTGGTTGATCATATTATTTTTTCTTTCTCCTGTTATTTCCCGTAAACAGTATCATTTCATAGTGCTGACAGCCTATATACTAAATACCACAGTGAAACAATGGGAACTATATTGTTCTCTATATACTGACAAATCTCTTTGGTTAAAGTGCATTCAATAAAGATAAAATAGCAAACGTTATTAAACTAGGGGAAGAGCAAAATGAAAGTTATTAATGCGTTTTTTTCATGGTGTTACACATGTGCCACTTTTTTTTGCTTTTCTTTAAAAATAAAATTTTGTTGAAATAAGACAGCAAAGAAAAGCTACATCATAAAAGTGCAATAGCAATGAAGATATTTGTTTCAGTGCAGTCTCAAAAGATGAGAGAGCCCATTTCTTTTCTTGGGCAGTGAGAGAGAGTATTAAACACTGTTCTCTGATTTCAATTATCAGTGGCATTAAATATAAAATAAAAGTTTAAGAATTAATAATTGTTCCTTCTTCAGCCAAATTTCCTCACAGATTTTAAAAGTATTATACCCAGAGGAGGGGTTTAAAAAATGACTAGCTGGTTTTTATACTTCCATTTCACAGAACTGCAATATCGTCCTTCATCATGAGCTACATCAGGAATCAAATTTGAAAAACCACTTAAGGGGCCTTTACCTAAAAGTCTTTTAGTCCACATTGTCCCACAGGAGCATTGGTCAGGATGGAAAGTGCCTGTCCCTTGTGAGAGGATGGTTTGTGTTGGAGGAGCCTCAGCTGTTTGCCTGGTTTTTGCTTGTGCTGTAGGGCTGCGTGAGGACTTCAGTGTGTCCATCCTTGGGGCTGGAAAGGTCCAAACATGGCAGCTGCTCCCAGAGCAGCATCACTGGGCTGTGCTCCTGGTGCCCATGAGAGCCAAATGGCAGCTCTGTGAAGGCTTTGTTGGGAGAGTGTAGCCGGGGTGGTCCCCTCCAGCAGTCCTTCCACCTGTGTTGGTCTCAGGGCTGCCTCTTCACGTTCTCAGCTCCAGTCCTGCTTTTCCCAGCTCTCCCAGCTGTAGCCAGTGACTGTGGGCTGCCTATTGCCCTGACTGCTGCTGGTGGAGCTGGTGGAGGTCGTGGCTGTTGTTCCACACTTTAGCTCCATCTCAGGACCTGCCTGAGCTTTTGGTGCCAAGCTGCAGGTCCTGGGGTGGCCATGGTGAACGTGTCCTGCTGGAGGGAAAGCTGCTGTTCCCTTGCTGGCAGAAGCTGTGCCACAGCACCAGGCAGGGGCTAGGCTGTATCCTGCCATGGGCAGTGTCCCTCCGTCCCTCCAAAGCCCTGCATTCCAGCGGAGAGCAGAGCCGCTGTCAGGAACTGAGCAGGACAGACCTCTGTATGCATTTTGACCCCCAAGTGCTTGTGTGTGCTGCTTCATACTGCTTGGGAGAAACTTCCTAGGATTCTTCTTTTTAAAAAAAGTAAAAACCTAAAAAACATGTCCAGCTATTAAATTGACCCTGCTTTTGTCCATGCTCCACCCCTTGAAGCACCTTGAAACACTTGATTGACTTCAAGCCATCATTAAGAATTCTGCTTCTGCTAGGCACTGTAAGTGAGGAAATCTTAAGGCAGGAGAAGGCTCTTCTCTTTCAAAAATAAGGGGTGAGTGTCTGGATTGGTTTTATTGTTAGCACCGCCTCACAGCTTTACCCACTGGATCACTGCTACAGTAACATAATATATAATAATATACATTTCTGAGTGTCAAGGCTTCTCGTTTAAAGCTTAACTCAATTTTAAATCCATGTGGAAAGGGAAGACCTTTAAAATACTTAATAAATTCTAATCTTAATCATATTCATCGTTATTAAAATTTGAAATAGGTTGAAATACTTAAGGTAAGTGAAATGAAAAAACTAATAAAGAGCATGAAACACACCGGAGAATTGGAAGAATAATTGCTAAAGATTAAGAAATCTAAAATGGCCAAACATGAAAAAGCCTTCATTTCCAATACGCATTTGTTTAAAAGTTTTGCAATTGTCCTGGGGTGACATTATGAAACCACTTTATTCCTTACCTGCCTGCTTAATGCCCACTGCCGCTGTGCCTGTAAGACAGACCCGAGGGGCAGGGCCTGAGCTGGGCTCGGTTTAACCGAACCGGCCGTGCAAGGCGGCTCTAAAAGCGGCTCGGCCCAATGGCCAAGGGGGTCAACAGCTCTCGGAGAGGCGGCAGGTCAGCGGCTCTCAACCGAGACTTCGTGAGGGGACAGCTCTCCATCCCGTGCTAGTTTGAAAGAGGTTTTGTTTGTTTTTCCTTTCCCTCCCCCTGGCCTCCCTACCCTCCTTCCTGTCTCACCAGCCCGGGGAGCCTGTGGGGTGGCCCCGGCTGGTCCGAGCTGCGAGGAACGCCACGCCCGTGAGTGAGGAGGCGGAGTCACCAAGATCCACCAGCTCTGCCCACTGTGCCATCAGCTCCTTGCAGGCACCCTTTTCCTGTTTTGTTCTCTTTGTTTCTCCCACTTTCATTTTGTGTTAATAGATAGGTTTTCCGTGTTAATAAATAGTCACCTTTTTTTCTCCACTTTCATTTGCTGTTGTTAATTTGTTTCATTGGCGAAGGGAAGAGGGGAAGCCCTTTTCCCTTGGGAGGAGGCGCTTATCCCTGAGCATTTCCTACTGAACACCTTTGTCTCCCAAACCGAGACAATGTCTTAATAATACAAAAGAAGATTTTAAAAATGAATTGAATGTTACATGCAGCAGAGTGGCGAGACATGATTAAATACATTAAAACTTATACTAGTCCTGTCTTTGGGCTTCACACATGATTTAGGTCTTTTCAGTTCTTCAGAGAGTTGCTTCACTTGTCAGCAAGGACACAACATTGCTATCACTGTTGCTGATAATAATAATTATTATTATTATGGTAATAGTAGCTTTCATAATAAGGAGTGCCTAGAAGTAGCAAGGTACTATGGCTGAAGACACCAGCTTGCTCTGTTTTGTACAGGCCAAACAAAAGATTTTTCTCTTCGAAAGAATGCGTAATCAAAGCATGAAAAGAAGGATGTTTTTGGTTTTAATTAAAAATTATACACAGGTAATCAAAATGTTTGGCTTCTATTATTTCATCCTTTTTTAAAAATTTTCTGCTAGTGAATGAAAAGGGGTATTTGAATAGTGCATTTCACAATGTAGTCTGTGGGAAAAAACAGCATTAAATCTTAAAAATTGAAACTAGTAATTTTATTTGTGTTTTAGGGATTACTTACCTTGACCATGCTGGTTCAGCACTTTTCCCAGAGAGTCTACTTAAAGCTTTTACCGATGACCTCAGGAACAATGTTTATGGTAAGTGCAAAGCAACATTCCCATCAGTCTTCTCAGGTTTCCATCTAAATCATTCAAAACTGGGCCGCTTGGCAGAGACCTTCTGCAGGTTTTTTAACACTGCTATAGAGTAGTTGGAGGACCTGTGATCTTGCAAGGGAGGCATAGGCCCTTTGTGTCACCCCTAACTTCATCTTTGGTGGCCAAGGTCGTGTCGATGTTGGTGAAGAAGAAAAATCAAAGGGAGCATGACTCTGTTGACGCAGAATTAAGGCACCAGGGTTGGGATAAAGAAATACAGTGTATTTATAAGCATTGTTCATTTTCCACACAAAATACAAGCCCAGTCTCTTATGCAAGGACCAGAATCCAGAACCACTCTGATTCTCAGTCAGAGTCATCACAAAGACCTTACTTATACTGTGACTCAAAATAAGCATTTTATTCAGAAGAAAGCTTAGCTCAAAGATCCCAAGTGAATTTAGGCATGAAATAGGTGCTATGAGACTTTGCTCTGCTCTGACTATTAGACTTTGGTGCCTACTCAGAATAAGGGTAGGGATTGCCATAGCAATTGTGCACAGAGGAATGTGAGTAAAAGTATCTACAGAATTGTGTAATATCTGGGTGGAGATTTAACTGTTACAGCACCACCTGTAAGTTCTTCATCCCCAGATCCTCTACCTGAACCTTTCATTTATTTCTAATGTTATTATCTAGGTGAGAATCACACACTGGGTGTGATTTTATACTGTCAGCAGCATCCATTGTTTAAGAAATTAAAATTAAGAATTAAAATTAAGAAATATTGTTTCTGTGTGAGACAATTTACATTAGAGCGAGTCATGCTCAACCAGAAAAAAATTATGCTGCACAGTATTATGCTGTGAGTAGTTCCACTGAAGTAATCAAATTTCCTATGGTGTGTTACTATCTGTGGGTCATGTGTCCTTTCTGCTAGTTTTGTGTCTTTCTTGTGCTCCCTGATGCACGGAATAAAGGGATTCCTCACTTGGGAACTCGGTATCACTGCTTTACAAGAAAATGCTTGTTCACTCCAGCACTGGCACACTTGTGCTTATCACCTGGGCAAGCCACTTGAGTGTTTTGGGTAGTTTTCATTTTCAATCTGCCATCATGTCATTTCCCTCCATTTTTTTTTCCTGACTGCTGGCAAGGCTGGGATCCACAGCATGAATTTAAGTTCCACTACAAAATAAGTGTTATTCTTGATAGGGATAAGGACTTTTTTCTGTTATAACAAAATGCATCTATTTGATTACATTCAAGACCTCCTATTCAAGTGCATGCCAGTGACACTAAAATTAATATTCTGTCACCACAGACATTTTAAAGTGAAATGTATGCACTCTGATCTTAGTTATTTCAAATATTGGGCTCAACCCTTTTAATAAGTACCATCTGTGGCAGAAAAAAATTAATTTGTGAATTAATTGAGTCCTTGTGAAATAGTAGTACCACCAGTTTGGAGCAGATTTGTATAGTATCTATAATGCTATAGGAGAACAAATTGTATCTTTTTATTGGTGTTTTCATCTAAAATGATAACAAGAGCTCCAGCATGGTCAATTCTCTTTTTTTTTCAGTTACATCACATACTCTGAGGACAGTAAATGCTGTATAGAAAGAGTTAATTTGACAAACACGGATGTGCATGAAGGGCGAGTTTGACTTGCAGCTTTTTTATTTTCTTGGTGATAATCCACAGGCCCAAAGAAGTGCAGTTTAGCTGTTACATGTGTAAATGAAGGAAAGTAATGTAAGTAAGAGAGAATCTCACTTCTAAATTGAGAATATTTGAATTGGAAATTACAGAAATGCAACATCAGACATGAAAAGTGTAAGTATTAGTTTTGGGTTTGAGTTCTAAAGTTATTATTTTCAACACCTTCACTTAACAACTTTCAGCAAGGTAATTTTTAAAATTTTAAAAGGGTAGCTAATATTGGAGCCTACAGCAAAAACTGTATTCCTATAACAATTTTTTCCTTATTCCCTTTCCAAACTCTTTTGGCATGTTCTGTAAGTGTTTGCTAATTGGAATGTGTGCTGTGCCTGTGTGAATATTGCTATAATCTTTTTTGCTTAATAAGATAAAATCGTGATGTCTTAATTATTATATATGCTTGTGCTGAGCTGGGCTAAGGTGGCTACTAATTTTTGCTATAAAATCTATATTTCAATGAATTATTTGAATTTCAGACACCAAAAAAACAGGGATTAATTCTGCTGTCCAATCATGATTGTCTATTTTCTCCAGATCCTGTCTCTTGCTTCTTAGCTACTGCACAAACACATTTATGAATGCGCATTCTGTCTGTAGTTTTTCCTAGCACGTTTGTGCATATGCAGTTTCATTTTCTTTTTAGGGGAACTGCCTAAGTATTAATAAGAGATCCAGCTGAAGTTTCCAGGTCTGTCATAATTGCTTTACCCTGTCCCTTCTCTTGACTAAGGAGCTTCAGGGCATTGCTGTGAAGTGTGCATTGAATCCTTTTTTATCATCTTTCGGGCTCGCGTGGTGTAATACTTTGATAAAAGAGACATTTAATAGCAAAATTGCAATTAATGATTAATTTCTGTATCTCTGTTGTCTCCTAGGCAACCCTCATAGTCAGAATATCAGCAGCAAGCTGACATATGACACAATCGAGCACGTTCGATACAGGTAGAATAATCTTTTTTTTTAGAAGTTGTATGATGCAATTGATAGTCTTTCATTTTGGTTAGGCCTGTACTGTTCTGATGACTTTGATGTGATGCCATTTTCTAAGGGTCATCTGTCACCTAAAGAAAACACCTCACTTTTAAAACACAAGGTATTTGGACAATCAAGTGTTGGATCCTATCAGTTCTTTTTCTCCCAGATGCCCGAATTCTCAAAGACCTGTAGTTAATTTAGTGCTGTAATACAAGTCCACAGTTTTAATTAAGATACAAGACTTGGAATTTCAGAAGTGATTATTAGTAAGATGGTACGGTAAGATAGTAAGGTGGGACTAGGTGCAAGGACATGGTTATAATTCAGATAAAATTAAATAGGGCATAATGGCTTGTGAGCATTTACCAAAAGCTTATGGGAAAGTGTACATTCTTTTACAGCAGGTACTTACTTCTGTTGAGAGTAATAAAATGCCTTTTAGTATAATTTTTAAGAGTAGAAAGAAAAGAAATGATAACATTTGAGTGTTGGGGCTTCCGGGTATAGGCAAGAAAATGAACTGATTCTCTAAATAAAGTAATCCTTTGAAAGTTTGGGATGGAGTGTGCTGAAGTCACACTTCTTGCCATTGATTTACAACATGACAAAATATACAATTTAGGCACTTGTTGTTTTTCGAGATTCGTTTCAGAAAACTTTTGCTATTTTATAAAATACATGTGTATAGCAGAATATGGATGCTTTGAGTTTATTTGCCTGCTTTTAATAACACTCTTAAGTAATGGATTCCTCTTGTTTTATCTTCTTCCTTGGAAGTAAATATTTCTTCAAAACACATCACAGAATTCAGATCAATAGCATTGTAGTGTTCATTGTTGTAATGAAGAAAATCTGGTTTATACCTTTCTGCTGCATTTTCTCTGACTGTTTTTATGAGAGTGTAAAACGCCCAAGATTTCTAGTTGGATGCTGCTGCTGGCTATAACCTCTTTCCCCCTTCCCATCACCAGCTTTCTGGAGAAAGTATTTCTTTTTGCTTCTTCCACAACCCTCTCCTAATGCTGTGCAGGATGACAACCTATTAATGTATGGCCAGATGAAATGAAAGAGGCCACCCATGAGGAATATCTGTGTTCAAAAGCAGACACTTACAGCCAGTTACAGCAATACCCACAGCCTGCAGAGTCTTTTGAGCAGACCTGTGTGCTCACATGCAGAGTTAGCATTCTGATTTCCATTTACTCTCAGTGCTGTTGCAATGTTGCTGTTTCACAGTTCTGCTTATGAAGGCACAGTAGGAAGTGTAACTGTTTCTAGAATAATTACTATTGTACTGTGTGTTCTTTGTTGTTAGGGAGTAAGGAAACAGACTTTCACTAGTGTAAAAAACTAGATTACCTTAAAAGAACTTACATCTTCAGCTTGTTTTATTTTAGTTCCTGCTTTAAAAAAGCTTGAGACTTTTTTAAGGGCAGAATGGGAGATGAGAAGAACATACCAGTGTTAGTATTGACAGGTTTTTATGTGTTTTGTTTTCCTTTTTTTAAAAAAATGTCCTCTGCATCTAAATGAACATTTTTGGTATCACACCTGATAGAATTTGTCGTCTGCTCTTAAAGAAATTCAGCCACTTTTAACTCCCAATAAAAATTTAAAAAGCATAGTCATCAAAAAGGCATAGTCATAAAAATTCAGGAAGAAAATGCCCCAAACCTACTGTCAATAAGTCAGCTATCTAAAATGCAATAAAAGTATATTGAAAATCCATACTTCTATGCCATTGCAGCTAATCAAAATAAGCAGTATGACAAGACAGGGAGACAGGCAGCTCTGTCCTGCATCACAGTGCATAGACTGGACTTCCTCAGTGAAAAAATAATTCAGCAGGTAATTTAAGAAATCTTAAAATTAATTGCAGACTTGTAATTTGGCTTTTGGCACATGGCTGCAGTCAGAAGTATAGCTATTTTATTCAGTGTTTGACTCCAAGACCATGCTATTTTATTTTTTTAAATTATTTTTTAAATTTGATTTTACGATGTGATGGCACAATCAACTAATTAAAAATTAACACAAAGCTTAATTTCAGATTTATATTTGCTGATATGGGTGATAGCAGCATCAGAATAGACTTTCCTAATCTGGCAGTGTACACTGTTCCATGGTACAAAGCTGAATGATTTGGTTTTGCCTTCATATCTGTTTGACAGAAAAAAACCCACTCTTAGAATGTGGCTTTGCAAGAGAATAACATAAATAATTAAATAACTGAGTCACTGGATGTTTTCTCTGATGTATAAGATGCTTTACCCCTTGACCAAATCAAATGCAATAAGATTAGAAATAACTATTTCGTTCTTAAAAACATTGCTTCTCTTTTCTTAACGTGGACTGCTGAGTGATTTTTAACATTGTGCATCTCTCAGCGTTAACCATGAGTGATGCTGAGAAGAGGAAGCAAGAACTGTAATAAACCTTACTGAAATGTATTAAATGTATATGTCAAAAGATTATAGATCCTTTTTATTACTTTGCTTATGGATGTACGGCAGTGCCATTGCTCCACTTCCCCACAGCTAGAGAACAGGAATACAATATCTCCTAATGATACTGCAGTTAATGTAACTCAGAAATTCATTACACTGAGTATTCAATAACCCTTTTCCCATATGCAAGCATTTTAAAATACTAGATTTCTGAATATTTTAAAACATTGTCCTTGTGTATCTTGCACTTGCAATATCAAATAGTGCAGCAGTGTCTTCTAACCAGAACCAGACTCAAGGTTTAGTGTTGTTAGAAGTTTGTGGTGTGTTTATGATATACAACAGGATACTTTTTCATTTAAACACAGTGTTGTTGTAATAGAGTTTTGATGTTCGTCCTTGAACTTTCAGGTACTATGAAGTGTTCAACTGAATCATACTTTGGGAATTCAAATATATATTAAAAAAAAGGCCAGTAAGTTCAGTTATGATTTCAGTACCAAGCATCTCCTAGACTGTGGCAATATTTGTATTACAGAGTTTTCTTGCCAAAGCTAAAAGGTTTAGGCATTGAGCTAAAGGGTATCAAGTTAAAATATACAACCAAAACATGTACTTCCATAAAGGCTTCTCTCAAAATATGCTAAGTGAACTTTAAGAGGAGAAAAATCTCTCTGGCCAGTACATACAATCAAAAAAAGGTGCAGCATGCATGCACAAAATGACTGTAAATGGCTTAGTGTTTAAAAAAGATATTTGTTTCTGTGGTAAAACACACAGGTGGTACCAGATTATGCTAAGGAAGCTGTCTCATAAACGCTGTTTATAATTTCATTTGCATTGTATTTTTAGAGATCATTTCATGATAGCAAGGTAGAACTTTACATTCTTTCTGCAAGCATCATGCTCTCCTTATGAAATAAATTGCCATTCCAGGTATTTTCTTTTAAAATAACACATTTTGAAATGGTGTTATGTGCAAGATAGGGATTTTTTTCTTAATTCCCAGATTTAAGCAGTTCCGTGTCTGCAAACAGTAATGTTGGAACTGATACATACATGAAAATGGGCTGACCTTTCCTACACAGTAAGAAGTAGTAGATACAGTATCTGCTTAGTATTGATTTGTCCTTTGCAAAGGTCACTGACGGGAGACTGTATGGATGAGTGACATCTCAGCGCTGCACCCTCTCCTCCTTAATGGCACCTGTCAACTTGAAAACCTTGTTTTCAGTCTAGGGTGGTTCAGCCCCTTTGCATGCTCGTTCTAGAACAGTCTTTGCAAACGCTGCTTTTCCTGATCCCACTGCTCAGTGGGGCAGCTCTGAAATACCACAGTCGGTGAAGTCCAGCGAAAGGTCACCATGCGCACTGCAGTGACTCTGTACATGGCTAATGAGAGAGGCATTAGAAGATAATTATGAATAATGGATAGGTCTTTTGGAACAGCTTAGGCAAGAGGCGTGATCTTTTTCCTTGTGATTTATGAAATTATTTGGGCATGCAATTAAGCAATCCTGGTGTGCCCACAGTGTGTGGCTGATAATCCCGCTGTGGGCTGTCATGTGCTGAGTGACAACACAGCAGGGGCTTTGGTGCAGATGCTTCTTGTTTTCCTCTCAGCCACACCTAGCCTTTTGTGCAAAGGACTCCATTTCATAAACAGTTGTTTCTGTGAGTCAGTCCATTACTTTTGGTGGGTTTACTCTTTGCAATCCTGTGCAAGGTAGTAGAAAGCTTCTGGTCAGGGTAAGAGGTACTGTCATTTTTGAACGAGTTAGGAGCCTGGTTTAAGAACAAGTAAAATCAGTCTGTTTTACTTCGGAACTTTGCTCCTGGACTTTCAGCTCTATTTTAATAAAGTAGTTAATCATTAACTTGATAGGCTGAAGCTTTAGAAAGGAATTTACTACCTTCTGTTACTCTTCTGGTCATCAGCTTTATACCTTCATACTTTGTATGGAGAGTAGTAAATAAAATTGGTACATGCACTGTCATGCTCTCTGACTAATCTTTCTTGCAAAGAGAGTCAAATCTGGAATGCTTCATTTATTGAAAGAAATAAATATTTCAGTAAAAGAAATTAAATCTGGAGGTCAAGATTGCTAGTTTATGAACAGAAAGGATGAAATGTTTCTGGGAAATCCTGAGTTTTATTTCTATGAGTGGCTAGAATGTTTTGCATAGAGGTCTGAAAAAGACTGGATACAACCTGTACTTTTTTTTTTTTCTCCCTGATTCAGAAAAAAACCCACAGGACTCTGCTTTTATAATATAGCTGTGACAAAGAAGCTATGGAGACTAAGTTGAAAGGCGATCTTTCTGTGCCATTGCTCTCTAGACAACATTCAGAGTAGGAAGAGTGGTAAAGGCTTACTTGGATTCAGGCCACCAGTTTAGTTCACATTTTTTTAAATGCATGCAGCCTTGATGCCTCCTCAGCTGCTTTTTTGGCAGGGACCCAATGGCCTCTGTGCCCATGGGGAGGTCTGTGAAAGGGCACATGAGCTGATGAATGAGATAGTCCAACTGGAACAAAACACATTGATAAAAATAGTTCAATTTCTCCAATGCAAATTCCTTTTTTCCATTCTCTCTGTCTCTTTGTCTTTTTCTGGATTTATATGAAAGCTTTTTTTCTGTTCCCAAGGCTCTACAATACTTATACTTCTTCCCTCTTCTGGGTTTGCAGTTGCTTTTGCTGAGAAGCAGCATTGTGAGACACCAGTGGGTGAGGTTTCTGGTGATGTTTCTGTTCCCTTGGATGTTCAGGGAGCAGTAACATTGTCCTGCCTGGCTGTTGGGAACACTGGCAGTTCCTTTGCCATCTCCAGGGGAGCCTGACAACTTCATTACTGGCTTATGTGATCATTTGTCTTTGAAGGAAGGCTTTTGGAAGACCAGATACTTAGCACAAATATAATTTTTGCCATCCCCTGTGTGTACCTGTTGTGCTTGACAACTTTGTTTGGCTTCAGTGCACGTCTGTTTCTCAGCGCAAGTTATGTAGCATTGGAGAGGTGCTCCATCTGACTGAAGTCATTAAATTTGAAAGCCACCTTCAGTTATGTATGTTGTTCAAAATTCAGCTGATATTTTTTTCATGTCTAATTTTTTTGAAGTCTGTGGATGCTGTTTTGCTCCATCTGACTCAATGGTCCTGCAGCAAGAAGTGTATGACTGACAAAAGTTAACCTGTGCTGTTCATACCTTATGTCATATTTAAAATCATAACTTTGGGAAATACGAATTCATCTACTTTTTTAGAAACACACAGATAATTTATTACTGGCTCTTTTAAAGTAGTCTCTAATAATCTTTCTGTGAAATTGGCAGAGCTGTGTATTGAGCTCCATTTTGAATCTTATTCATTTCACTTGTTATGCAATATGAGTATTTCATTTATTCTTATAATTAAGCTGTTCAAGACACACTAAAGCATTCCCAAGGGCTTCCATGGTGGCATCTGTGTCTGAATGAATCTGAACTTTCTGGTGTCATTTCTGCTGCAAGACAGAGCTTTTTGCACTCATCCTTTATTTTCTATCTGAGCCCCACCTTGCTGCACTTTTCACTAGCAGATTTCAGTCCTTAAACTGTCATCATTTGCACTATGGGTCTTTTTGCTCCCATCCAAAATTCTGACTGCCAGTTCTGCCTCTACTTACTGTTCTGTTCCCTCAGCACTTTGGCACTGGTTTTGTTNAGCACTTTGGCACTGGTTTTGTTGCCCCCACTGCATGGTCCGTAGTGATCATGATTTTTAGTACTTTAAACACTGATATCCGCTGAAGTAGTTTTATTATCAAGTCCACCTCAGTGAATAGCTATTAGTGTTGTCTATGTTTTTATCATTATGAATGAAGGCTAACTAGTTCATGACTTATTATTTGAATTTTGAATATATATATATTAACTACTGGA
>VYZT01028038.1:187760-213561 GCA_013400735.1 Pomatostomus ruficeps | reverse complement strand
CGCTCCGCGTTGTCCGCCGGCCTCCGGCGGGGCGGGGGCGGGACCGGCGGAGCCGCCCGCAGAGGCGCTGCTTATGTAACCGGGGGTGTCTCTGGCGGCCCCGCGCCACCGCCCCTGTCAGCGGTAGCGCCCGGGGGGGAGGCGCTGTCCTTCGGTGCTCCTGTGGCTGCGTCCCTGGCAGGGAGGTGAACCCAGGGACGGGCTTCGCCGAGGAACGGCAGCGGCCGCTGCCCTTTTCCTCCCCTTCCCGGACAGGTGCGGCCCCATCCCGGGGCCAGTGGCGGACAGGAGCACAACATCACCAGTGAGACCCTTCTCCTTCACAAGCTCTTAGCGCATCGCATCCCGAAAACTTCAAACTTCGGGCACTACGCGGTCACCGCGCGGCAGTGCGGAGCGAACGGCAGCGAGGTTGCTGTGTGTGAGCAGCGGCTGCACAGAAGCACTGCACTGTTCCCTTTTTGTGTAGGCAAAAGGCCATCGCAGCAATGGGTATTTTCTCCTTAGTTTATTTCTGCAGGGTTGGGTGTGACTCATATCTCATCCTTGGTAATTTCCATTGAAATAAACAGTTTTAACCAAGGAAATAATGAGAACATAACACAATTGTATGACATTACTCATGTACTCATTCATTCTAATTAAGCAGCTCCTTAATGCTTTACTCCCACCCCACAGTCAGCAATGACAATAAATGTAATATCGAAATATATGCCATGAGAGCTCTTTGCAATAGGAATCCCCACTATGCACTCTCAGTAAGCACCACGGGAACTTCCCTGACTCATTTTCAGATGAGTAAGCTTTTCAATCAAGTTTTCCTGGCATTTGATGGTAAAGCACTCAACTTCCTTATGCTGACAACAGAATCAATAGTCCCTGTAACCCGTTCTATGTTGCCTCTTGCACAGAGTTTGGGATAAGGTCCCTGGCTAGAACCATTTCCTTGCAAGCCAGTTTGGTGCTTGGCAAGCAGTCAGGACTGCTGATGCTAACTTAGAGCTGAGCATTCACCTGCAAGTTAGCAGCTTTCATGACTTCAACTTTCATTCTTGGATGGAAAGCAGGAGTGTAGTTTCAAAAGCTTAATTTTAATATATCTATGATGTTTTCCACGCAGCATTGCATTAAAAAAAAAGAAATCTAGAGAGGAGTTCTCTTGCACCCGCTTACTTAGAACTTTTTCTCTTTTAGTCACTTCCTGGGAAAAATTACCAGGATATCTGAATTAAAGATGCTTTAACATCATCTGAATCAGGTCACAGCACCACATTTATTTAGACAGCAGTGGACCCTGTTAGTAAGTAGATATTCTGAGACTTTGCTGGTCAGACTAGTGTTGATCTTGACTGTCAGGTCAGCTGTTGGTTATAATTGTGGTGTTTTATAATGAATCAGATTGGTTTTATCAGAGCAATGCATTTAAATCCATAGAGTTTATAGCCAAGGTGTGTCACACAATGCACAGAGTATTTTTAGAGATTAAAAGACTTCACTGAAAAGAAACTAGACTGTCTATATTTCAAACTATTGTATCAGGCTCACTGAAAACTGAGACCTAGGTCATACCATTAAAAGTTTTGGGGGCTTTAGTAGGGTTTTGTTTTGGGGGGGTTTGATAGGTAAGACTTGTGACTGTAAGTTTTCATTTGCAAAAATAAAAAAAAAAAAGAGAAATTCTGAATCATGAAAGAACAGTTTCAGAGAGAGACAGTAGTTTTGAGGTCTTTATCTGGGAAAAAAAGGTCAGAAAGAGAACACATTCCTTCCTGTACATCAAAGTACTTGAACACTCATTGATTTTACTGGAACAACTGATGCTGACACTAAAGTCACAGAAAAAGCCATACCAGGAGATAAAATTATTCAAGGTATTGTTACAAGGTGGAAATGTAGCTACCAGTGATGGTCTAGACATGGCAGGACAGAGCTCAGAGCAGATTAACTTTCTTTACTTAGAGAGCAAGGAAGGCACATAAAACCCCCAATGCGCAACATGCTTCAGTACTGACAGTTCTCTCACCAAACGTCCCGAGTCTGCCTAAACATTGGATGCAGATTTCGCTTTTCAAGGGTTTCTTCATAGCCAAGAAGGCCACGTATTTAAGTATAAGTACATATTTGTAACTGCAAGTTTAGCTGAAAGTTTATCTTCTCACGTGTTTTCTTGGCTCCTACAAGACATCAAAGAGTGAGGCTAATAATTGAAGCACAAGAGTTGGCACTACTCGTTTTGTGTGTTGCAGTGTGAAGGTCTAAATTCATTAAGTGGCTGTGAAAACCTGAACTACAGATCCCAGTTTTATTTTATATATTGCATGATACTGAATTTTTAGTGTGAACATCTTTTGCAGTTTCATGATAGATTTTGCATACAGGAGAAAATGGTTTGTCTGGTTCACGACTCAGTTCTCTAATTATCTTTCTTTCGCTTCCTCTGCTGATTTTATTTCTAGCAGAATGAGAAGCCTTAAACTGCTCCCTGGGGCTTTCTTCTTGATCCCAAGCTTTGTAAAATGTAGGTGTTTCCTTAAGGTGATGACTTTTATAAGCTATCAGTTAATTGTGATTAGAGCAACAGCCACATCTGGAACTCCTGCTAATGCATCTTTGGAGAACTGGCATGGAAGTTGTTCTCAACTGTAAAATATGTGGTTGGGAAATATTTTTTAAAACTAAAAATTAAGCAAAATTAAATTGGTTCTTAGCAGTTGCTACACGTAGGGTTGTAAGTTAACTTTCAATTCATTAGCAGATTTTGCCTATCAAATAAGCTCACAAAATTTCCAGAGAAGGGCAAGCCATAACCTTTTGGTATATCAGGGACCTTTAGGATCCCTGGCTCTCGATTTCTGTCCCAATATACATAAATCTCAGTGGGTGCCCTCCCTACCTCCTCAGAAATATTGCCAAGGTACATTTTTCCTCTTCCAAAGATTACGTAGAAATTGAAAATCATGGCTTTAAAATATCTAGCATTAATTATGCAGCTTTTTTTATGAGCTAGGACTTGTTGCCAGTGAGTGATAAATCCCTCTCTCCATTTCATCCATAATTTGACTACTTTAGCAGAGTACTAGGGCACTCTAAAACTACTTCTATTTGAAAAGAGAGTATCATCACTCCTAACTCCCTATTTAGAACCATGATGCTATTTTAAATGCTATTTTACACTATGATTTTTCATTGCATTTAATTTGTGTTACTGATTAACTTGCTCTCCAAGCAAGGTTATCAATTGTTTACTGGTCAGCAAAAGGCACCCTTGGGTTTTACTGAGCACAGCTTAGTGTTACTATAATTGCAGGGTATCTCATACCAACAGGGAGACTAAATTGTGAACTCTGCTTTTCGGTGGATATTTTCAACTTGATCATTGTTTTATTTCTGTTCTATAAATACTGAAACACCCTGACATATGAATTACACAGCAGAAAAGAAGTGCTCTCTTGCCTTTGGACTAGACTGAGAATTTTCTTTCAGTTGCACAGGGGAAGAGCTGTAAAACACCTGCTCAGCCTGGCTTCAGCTCCAGCAGGAGTAAGAATTGCTAGGCATCTATCTTAGCTGCCTATTTACAAGGTTGGTATAGACCTTACCACAAGAAAAATCTAAGAGTTTACTTTCTCCTTATGACAGAAGCTGTTGACATCCTTGGGTAAACAGCACATGTAATCATTTATTGGTGCATTATAAATATGTACATAAAAGACAAATATCTTCTGTGTTGGAGCACAGCTACAGCAACATCAGGGTTAGACCCTCAGCAGGGAACTCTGCACTCCTGCAAAGGCATCAGGAAACTCCACAGACTTGCCTCTGTGCTTTAAGGCAAGTCATATCTCATGTCCAGTTGCACTATTCCAGAAACTTTCTCTACTTCCTTCCATTTCACTACTTTTTAACCCAACCATGCTTTATATTGTAGTATTATTATGAAGCATTTTGTTTACAATATCAGAGAAAGGTGTTTCCTGGTTTGATTTTCAACATTTTATGGAATATGAACTAAGGTATAATTACATTATACAAGAGACTATTAAGGGATGTCATTTTACAGGCAGGATAAAATACCTGTCAATGCCTATGGCCAATCTTCCTCAAAAATGGAGAAAGGCACAGAGAGGTGGTCTCACAGTAATGAGCTCTATTATTTCACATTGGGGAGTTCTGCTCACAGAGTTTTACAAGAGTAGATTTTAACAGACTAACTACTAACACTTTGAGTGGGATGGCAGGACAAGACTGATACCTGCACTCAGTAATCACAGCAGCTGTTTCTGAGAAACTCTCCCTCTGGCCAGGAAGGAAACAATCCCTTACCAAGAGATTCAGAGCATAATTACTGAATGGAGTCTTTCCACAGCCCAGAGACTACACTAGACAATCGCTTTCACACTGCCAAATAGAGTGAATGCAGGAGAGCACGATGGAAGAGCAAAGTCTCCAGGACCACTTTTCCTCTTTGATGGGGACATGACTGGTCTTCTGCACTTCCCTTCTGTAGCCTGTGGTGTGCAGAACAGCTCACAAGGCAATTGAGAGAAGTAGCTGCTCAGGAGGAGGGGGTGAACCTAGGTATCTAAATTTAGATCCTGTGTATACCCTACCATGTAAGCATTTTTAGATCATCCTAAAGGAAAATATTTCCTGCATCTAGTCTATTTCCTTTTGCTAATGTTGATTTGAGCCACTGTTGAAGTGAAAGAAAGTAGGATGACACTTCTTTTTTTTTAAGATCCCTAGAAATCAGAGTTTTTAAAAATTTCTAGTGTTTCTACTAAAATACCTGCAGTGGTTCTTGCTGGCAACTTGAACAGTTAGAATAAATTATAACCAGTCAAGTTCTTGTATTACACCAATTTCTAAATTAGAAGTCAGAATCCTTAAGGTAACAAGTGTTTCATCTGGTACACTTTGTCACAGGCCTTGCTGGGGCATCTAAACACCTTAGTACTTAAAGGGTAAATAATATTTCTATGTTTTTACTTGCATATCAACTGGAATGTACAAGAAAAGACTTTCTTAAAGGTAGAAAGGAAAAAAAGTGTTCTGATTCCACAGTATTTATTTTCAGTCTAGTCTATGGACCTTGTTGAAAACAAACAATTTTTAAGGGGTTTATATATATAGGGGAAAGTGGTTGAGGTCTTGACATAGGTAACTAGAGTTGTGTATGCTGGAGTCTTTTCTTTACAATTGGATGCAACAATACACAGAGAAGAGGAAAAAGAAAGAGTTGTGTGACAAATCCATCCCACAGATCAGAGATCTTACTTGAATTTATATAAAAAGAAGCAGACAGGATAGAGCACCAATAGATTGAAGAGTTCCTATGTAAGAGGGAGTTTTTCTAAACTTCAGGGAGCAACCCTATTTACTGCCAAACACTTAGGATGACACAGCATACACTATATTAAAAAAAAAATCTGTTTTGAGCACATAGTAAAATGCACAGTATAAATCTGGGTTTTTTTCTGCCTCATAATATTAACATATTTTATACATTTTTTATCCCTTCTGCATGTACCTGATGGCGCCATCACTGAGAACACAGTAATCTTCCTTATAAACTTCCTTGTAGACAGCAATGATCCAGCAGTTTTTAATCCTGAATGATTTGTAAAACTACTGTAAAAGCACATGTGAGGAGTCTGAACAGCTATTGAGAGCTTAAATTATCATCAGGCAATATATATTTATATATCCATAGATTGGGTTTTTTTGAAAGTGAGTTAGTGAATGATTTACTTATCAGGTGTTAGTGTAGTACTATATTTTCTTGGCAAACATAGAAAAGGTTTTGAACCAAGAGATAAGGAAGGAGAATTTTACAGACTGTTCTTTATACTTCTAATGAGAACTGTTACCAGGGTATTTTTGTTTATCAAATGCATAAAAATTCTCCCAGTGTGTGAAAATTTTTTATTAAAACATGAAGAGTCTATAGTTCCAAATCCATATAGAAGAAATATAGTGCTTTCATAATTTGATTTTTCATAGTGCTAATTTTGTGCATAGATATGTCAATACTGCCTGTGACCCCTTCTTGTATCTGGCCATGTGCCAATTGTGCTGTCTTGTGTTCTGGTCACAGGGCCTGATTATTCCTTTCTGGATCCTCCCTCTGCTCAGCCTTCTTTTCTGATTGGCTGGTTTTGAATGAACAAATCACTGAAGATCCCCTCTCTTCTCAATTTTTCTGGTGTCTTAATACCAGAAGAAAACACATTGGTACTGCATTTTACTTGGCGTATGTGCAGCCATGACTAAGGCCAGGGAGAATAACAGATGAAAATACAATGATCCTGCATGAGGTTCCAATTCCTCAGGCAGTAGAACTTTAGGGGGACAAACTCCTGTGCTGAACACGAAGGATGAAACAGAAAGGATAAATCCATTTGCTTATGTCCCAGCAAGGCTGGTAGCAAACAATGACCAAAACACAAACAACTCACCTTCTAGGGCACAAATAGAAGCATGTGACATAGGACCTCGTACTGTGTGTGTGGACAGAGATGTGTATTTAGAGGGCCTCATATGGCCCCTGAAAATATCCCATTGTGGGAGGTGTGTTTTATCCAAATCTACACATGGGAGGATGTGGCTTGAAACCACTCATGCTCCTGATTAAAAATACCCCAGTGCCCACAGCTAGAGCAGGCAGGTTTAATCCCCTCACTGTAAATTACACGGTACTTTTCCAGGAGCTTCATGCTCTCCAAGTCTTTCTCTGTCAAAATATAGCTGGAACTTGTCAGTAACTTGAAACATCATTTGGGAAGGGAAGCCAGCAGATGGCCAAACTGGGGGACTATGAATCTTACTTCCTTCAAACACCCAGCTGAACTCCAGTTAGATCTAGGCTTCAGAAATTTAATACTAACCAAACAATTTCCTGTAACACTAGCTAAAATCCAAACTATGTTTTCTGTAACCTGATGGTAAACATAGTGGTGAATATAACTGAAAGTCAAGGCTTTGAGAAAGAGCTTTAAGCAACCAAATTTACGGACATCCCTAGTGACAAATCAATGAAAGCAGGTGGACATCAAAGCTTAACATTGAATCTGTTTTCACACAGCCAAAGCTGTAAATAGGAAGACTCTACAAGATGAATTGGTGAAACTAAAAAAATTTACGCCCCCAAATTTTATGTAATGAAACTTTCAATATCTCATCTAACTTCCTGCAAAATTCAGGATCCATATGCCCTGCTGTAGAGTTAATTTGAATTTTGAATTTAAGGTGTTACTTCTTCACTGGTATATAGCGTATTTGATAAAGACTGATTCATAGTAGAAGAGATGAAATGAGAAAGAGCAGCAGAACATGAAGAAACAGACTGGAAAAATAAAAGCCATAGAAAGAGGTTTCACTCAGGTGCCTGTATAATTTATCAGTTGCACTGGCAGCTGCCCTGCCCATCAGAGAGTTAACTGCAGGTACTATGGCTGTGTCAGGCTTTTGCACCCTCATAGAGGTTTTCATTCACAAACTCTGTAGGGGAAGTCAAGAATCGATGCCACTTTTTTTCCATTTTGTTGCCCACAAGATCAGGTGAATGAAATATACCGATGATGTTGAGGCTTTCCAGGCTGGATAACTGTAATCACTGCAATTTTGTTCTTCCTCTCTCAGTGTTCAGCTTCTATCTTCTCTGCTACAACCTGCCCAGCCCCACATATCCTCAGTTACTGATAGAAGTCACTGATTTTAAATGCACTAAGGAAATGCATTAGAGACCTGTGTAGGCCAATCATAGGGAAAGAGAAGACTCCATAATTGCTTAGATACAGATGTTAGTGGAACAGCAAATAAAAACATGGATGCAGTACCCAGCTGGTGAATCACACAGATATGGATAGATTCTGTCTGCCTGGGATGATGTCCTCATTTACAATCTCATATCTCTATTGCATTGCTGTGATTCAAGGACACATTTAGGAAAGGCAAGAAGAAAGAGCACTGGTGGCACCAGTTAAGTATAAATCATAATTCACAGAAGGCATTCTTTCTTTAAAACACTATGTTATGTCTAGATATTTTCCTAAAATAAAAGATAAGTTAGTAAATACCCTTGAAACTTACTTAAAATGCCCTCACGCATTAGGTCTAAGATAGGAAATGTCTGTTTCCTGACAGAATTTATTTCCTACTTGGAACTCAATAAATTTTATAATCCTGTTCCACCACACAAAATAAGCTGGTCAGACCTGGTTTAGTAACTGACACAGGTAAAGCTTTATCAACTCCAACTCCATCTGTGTATAGACAAAAATACAAACAATAAAATCACCTTTTATTTTAAAACAAAATGTCAAAATGTGGATGTTTGAATATTGCTATTTTCAGGTTCAAATAGTTTTATGAATATTTTAAGATTTGCTTTGACAGATAGAGCTAAGTATATTTAATTTTTCTGTGACAGCAGGAGTTTGAACTTTGAGTCTCAGAAGACCAGGCATAACTAGCTGGGCATTCAAAATGAAAATCCTGTATGATACAAGTAAATTTTAGTTTCTGTTTGAGATTAATTCTTTCAGTTGTCAAGTACGAGGCTCAAAAATGAGTCACAGTATTTGGTGAAGTAAATAATGGAAGGTTATCTGTCTACATGACAGCACACCCTGGGCAGTGGTAATCTTTAGTGTTTCAATGTCTCTTAAGCCTCAGAAACCTCAGTAAGGCTAGCCTGAGGCCCCTGTTACTTATTTCATTTGGAACAAGAGTTCTTAAACCATTAGATGGAGCCCCTCTTCTGTCTGTATGGATGAGCCCCTCGACACCTCCAGTGCGGCCTCAGCTGCACCACACCAAGGGACTGGGAGAACCTGGGACACTCTGAATGCAAAATACACCTTCTCCCTTATAGGAACAAGTGCTGATCTTCTGGTTTTTGTCACTTTGTTTCAGGAGGTTGGCTGGACAGCAAAGCCACTGAAGAAGGACAACTGGAGGGGTATCCTTGTGCACTATCACAGGTGCCTCCCTCGCTGAGCTGAAGGAAGAAGCATGCTGTGTGACAGGAACCACTTACCCTGGCATTAGCTATGTTAAGCCTGCCTGGCAGATAGAAGACTTCTGTCTTCAGAACAGATTTTAGGCATATTTCATCAGCCCAAGTTTAATCCTTCTGACAGCATGCCTACTTTAATGCCATCTTTCTTTTCAGAAAATTTCACCCATCTTTTCTCAACAGCTTTTATACCACAGGGTTCCTAGGAGTGTGAAGAGTAAGGAATTGTTAGCAAGAGGTCACATTCCTTTACCCAACAGATTTGATGCAAGTCCTAGAGTACAGGTTAAATTATTAAAGTTAAATTATTCAACTTCACAACTAGTGGGATTATGTAATGCAGTTCATGTGTTCTTAATGCTTAACCAGACTTGAGGCCAATAGTAACACCTAGCAGTTGTTACAGAGGATTTGTCTTCTCCATCCACTACCATTTTCCAGTTGTGAGGCACCAAATAAAGACTCTTTATCTTTCTGGCTGTAAAATACCATATAGCTAACAGCTTAGAGTTGGGGGTTTGGGGGTTCTGGGGTTTTTTTTTGTTTACTTGAGTTTTTTGGGGTTTTGGGGGGTTTTTAATGGCTTATATAATAGCTCCAGCAATTTCAGTAAGCCCCAGCATCTTCCTTCCTTCTCTCACAATCTCTGAATAAGCATCACTGCTGGTAGCCCACACCTCTCCTTTTCCACCCCTGCAGCAGCTTCTGATTTGTTCATCTTTGCTCTCTGCAGGGAAGGTACCTCAGCTGCCTTGCATTCATTCTTCATTCAGCAAAATGTGGAACAAATGTTCAGTGACAGCCTGTTGCACACCAGTTTAATCGTGCATAAAACAGAGAGGCTACTGTGAGCAGCTTTTGGAATTTCAGCATTTTGTATTTAAAGCTGTTCAGCTTTGTAGTAATGTGATGCTTCATTCTGGAGCTAGATTTTCAGAGAAGTGTGGCTTTATGTAAAGTAGTATTAATGTATTTTTAAGACACTTTTGGATTTCCAGGAGAATCCTTTGTAAACTACTATAGCATTTGTTCCAGATATTGTGAGAGGAGGAGTCAATAATGCAAATATCCCACTAACCTCAGCAGAGTACTTCATGTTCCATGTTCTTCAGGAAGTCAATAAGAAATTTTTGAAGAAAAAAAAAATCACAACAAATTCGATAATGATGTATTTCTCAGCTGAATATGTATTTCTACCTAATGGAAAAGTCTTAAATGCTGTTTAAGCACTTGATTACCAGACAATATATCTTCTGACCACTAGTGAAGCTATTTTGCTGTATTAAGGGGAGAGGTGTTTGTATTAGAGAGGAAAACTGCAACCAATTTTTCAAACTTGAAATGCAGACTTGTAGATAACGTTGTCCCAAATTTCTTTTTTACTTCCCAGCCTCTCCCTCTACTCTTAGTTAATTTTTCCTTTTAGAACTCTAAGCAGCCCCATTTTTTTTAGATTTCTCTCTCCCCAACACAGGTCATACTTCATTGTCAATTCCTTTCCCCTTATATTTCTATCCCCCGCCATACCCTGGAGGGGTTACACACTTTCCCTTTGTAGCACCTGCTACATGTGGCTGCCTGGAGGAAATCTCTCCATCTCTTCCTGTGTGACTGGCAAGTGTTTCGATGTTGTAAGAAGAGGAGCAGAAGCACGTTTCCTGTGAGGATCTCTGGCATCCCTGTGCCTGGGGTTCTGCCCTGGCTGCTGTAAGCACGCTGCGGGAATCCCTATTTAGCCACATGTTCTGCCTACTACATGAAAGACTCCATTTTTTTCCTGGGGCTGAAGATGGCAGTGCAAACCTATTCGTATCCTTTCCTCTTAGAAGGCTGTACTTATTTTGTCTATCACAGGATAACTGCTTTCCCAGCAAACTTTGCTGAAGACAAAGTAATGGAGGCCCCTTTCACTGCTTAAAGAGCATCTCTGGGATTGCAGGAGAACTTACTGGGTCTTTTCAGTCATTCTCTTTGCTGTTGCACTAATATTCCCATTGGCAGCCAGCTTGTCTGAGCCCAGTCAGTAAACATTACTGCAAAAGAACAGAAGGTAAGTAGCTATAGAAGCCAGGAGCATCCTTTTACACATAACACTAAGTTTTTTAAAAGCATTTGGTGGTCAGACATCATTCCCTGCCTGCATTCAATCCCTGTGAAAGTTTTTAAGCATCTTTGAAGACAGCTCTTAGCAGAGCTTTCCTTTTCAAGTTGTACATGAAACATAAGAAATGACATTCGAAGAAATACTTCTGTATGTGGTTAGTCTCTAAGACTAATCTTCTAAGACTAAGCCAATCAAATGCAAATCTATTTCCCAACACCATATAAAATGTCATCTTATTATAGACATCTTTCCAGGCAGTATGGTTTCCCTAACAGCAAAAAACAGAAAGCTGTCCTCATGGAGGGGGTTGGAAATAGTACAACACTGATGAAGTAATACTATCACAAAATAGTCAAGAAGCCTCCAGATTGTCACTTGCCACAAATCCTGATTGTTGTCTGCAGCTGGTAACCAAGCTAATAGTGCACCTCTGAAAAGTGTCCCACTTCAGTGGCCTGCCTCTGGCACACCAGCAATATCCTTAGAGGGATGCAAGTTGTGCCATCACCAGTCCTTTGTGAACATGAACTACACAGAACAAAAAGCAGCCTCAGCTCAACTTTCATCCCTGCCAAGATTTTAGTGAGACAAGAGCAAGGTGACAGATCTTCAAAGGGTCACCACCTGCTGAAGAAAACCAGAAAAACCCAAGTGACTCTTAGCTGAATGTTCTTACCTTCCATCAGTACTGCAACTGGGAGGTGAACAACATGAAAGGGAAACATTTTCTGTATATGAGCTTTCTTACAGTAGTAGGTGAGAACTGAAGTTTTGTTTCAGGTATAAAATATTGTAACTATAAAACTGAGCCTGTTCTCAGTTTTCCTTTCTGTTCCTCAACAAGGAAATAATAGTAGAAACATTAATTCTTGAGTATAGAAAATAATAGGAAAACTTCACAATTATCACCATATGACATTAAAAAATGTTTTATAAGAAATAACACCTTTTAATAAGAAATATAACCTTGATTTATATAATGAAAATACATTTAACATCTCAGAATAATAAAACCTAGTTGCTCTACACAAAGTAACTGGAGGATCACTGGGGTTAATTTTTCTGAGAACTACTGAAGTACTGAACAACAGAATGAGATTCCAAACAGTAGTAATGTGCCAAAAGGATGATTTCATTCACTATTTCATATATGCAAAAATGGAGCGACAAATCACCTCCGTCAGGACAAAACTGCTGCAGAGAATGCAGCAAGGAGTCTGTATTTTTACCTTTGTTCTTACAAGAAGAACAATGGAAGGTTTGCAAAAGGCATTCTGATCTGTCAGAAGCACTCAATGTTTGAATCAACACAATGCCTGTGACCTGGAACGCCTACCACTGTTGTTTTTTTTTTTTTTCTGTGTTGATTAAACTTCATTAGAGGTGAAAAAACTGCATGCTGTTGCAGGAGAGGGGAGGAGGCAGCACTCACAGGCCACTTCCCAAGCAGATTTCCCAGAAATAGAGCAATTAATAAAGGGCCCTAGAAATGCTTTTCGTGCACTTCTATTTATTATGTCATGAAGTGCAAACTAAAAGCTTAATGAATCATAAAATGCAGCATTTTTATGATTATTTCTTCATGTCTAATCCAGATCTGTCTGAATAAACAAGGATAGTAATGTCCAGGCAGCATTTGGATGTAGCTTACCCTCGCTCAAGGTCACATTCACAAAACATGGTTCTGTGAGGAGAGTTCATGGAGCCTGGTTTGCTACGGATTTTATCTGGGAGCTCAGTTCACTGGGAGCAAACTGTGCGTGCATTTTAAGTGAAGTTTTACCTGGATTTAGGATACTCATGACATAGTTCTTCATGTGGAATCTCTTGTGTCTTGTAGGAGCTGAGTCCTTAGTAGAGGCACTCTCCCTTGTTAGGGGCACTCTTAAGGCCTCTCTCCCCCCTTGGCAATGAGGTCCTGATTTTCATAAATATGTAAGAATATAAATTGTTTGGAGACTGCTACTCCTCTCCAATTTGGTTAGTTTACTAGTGGGTTAAAAAGCTGGCACAGCAGGACAGACTGATGCAAAACCACATCCAATTCACATGGTTGCATAAGCCTGTTTCCTTAGAAAACCAGAGAAGGAATTCCCAGACCCACAGAAAGGAAATCACAAAGAAGGAAAAGAGCAATTTAAGCAATATATTGTCAATACCTAAAAAGCACTTCCTACTCCTATCCACAGCAAATCTACACACATAAAAGAAAATTATTGAGGCAAGTATTGTTCACAGATTAAAAACATCTTAATGGCACATTAGTTTTACTCATTTACCACATTAGTTTTACTTTTCCTTACAGTAAACATAACTGACCTTCACTGAGCCATTACCAAAAGACATAGTTTCATCATCCTAATATCAATAAAGCAATATAGTGCATCAAAGAAATGTTACCTAGTGAATGACATTTTTTACTGTAGAAGCAAAAAGTCATCAATATAATTATTTCTAAGTTTTTTTCATAGACTACAAGTTGTGTACAAGTCTTTGCTCAGATAAGTAGGAGAATTTAATCCCTTTAAAGATTTTTTTGGGGGTATCCTGTAAACCATAGTTTTGTTTTACACAGCACTTTTCACTAGAAACAGGATCAAAGCAAATTTTCAGAAAACACCTTGGTTCTGCAGAAGCTCTGCTCTGGAAAATTGTCTCCTTTGTTTCTCTTCCTTTTCCCTCCCCACAAGCTATTTTCAGTGTTTTCACCAAGTTTAGTCACAGCAAGTTACCAAACCTGGAGGGTGTTAGCTTTGCAATGAAGCAGACACAAGTTATGGATGAGGTTCTATCCTAATAGCTTTATCCTATGAATGACACAGAAATTGTAGCACCCCGGGCATACTGATGCCACTTGCTTATAACCAACAATTTGATCATATTTTAAAAGAAATTATTTCTGACATATAGTCCAGATGGTCCTCTCTTCCACAAGACAGATTTCTGTTGTCCTAGAAACACTTGTACAGGTGATAGGGGACAGAGTTGTATGGCACAAGGAAGACACCCTTGCCCTAAATTGAGATCTATATTACTAATGATGAAACGACAGTCGCACTTGTAGCCCTCTCCCAGCTTTACACACACTTCCCATACTCTCTTTTGTCCGTCCTCCCAGCGGTAACCCTTGCTCGGTTCCCTCCCTCTGCTTTTCTTCGCCTCCTTCTCATCTGGCCCAGCAGAGCGTGCCCTGCCCCGAGCTGGTGCAGGTGCTCCACCAGCCGTGCTGGAGCAGCAGCGCTGGGCAGGGGGACGGCAGCCACTGTGTGTCTGCAGAAAGGGGACACGGCCTTCGCATCTGTGCCGCATTCTACAGACTGGATAGCGCTCGCAGTAGTTTCCATCAAAGTGAGTTTAGGTGGGTGATGCTCAAGGTAAACAAATCTTCAGCTGGGGAACTGTCGTGGTTGGACATCAGTGACAACTTTTACAAGTTTTTCACTGCCTGCACTGCACGAGCATCATTCACGGAGGCAGCACTGCTCCAGGGGCTCAGTTCAGGAAGGCAGTGCTAACATCTAGTGATTAACAAAGAGGAGGTAGTGCATTTGTGAATACTTAGATTGGTAGGTAGATTAGATTTGATACCATCAGAAGGGACTATAACCCCAAGATTTTAGGATATCTACCATCACTCAAAGGAGCAAATTACAGTTTCCTTGTTCTGAATTAGCCACAATCTCACTACTAATTTTTAATTCTCAAAGTTTGCACCTTGCAATATATGCTGGTTAAATTCAAGACTTTAGTGTTTCTTGTGTTTAATGAAGCACTCTTGCACAAGAAATACAGACATCCTCTAACAAACATACTTGGAGTCTTGTTTTTTCCTGTTGTGGGGTAACAGCACAATTTTTCTTACTAATTATTCAGGTACATATAAATTGCTGGTTGGGAAGTTTGTGTACAGAGACAAGTTAGCAAAGTGCCAAGTTCCAGGAGTAGCCTAAGTGCTCATTGTGGAGGTAGCATTTCTCATGACAATCATGCTTTGTCTTTTTAGCAGCCAAGCTGTACCAGTTGCCACGTGGTTGTTTTTCTGATGGCTTCCTCTCCCAGGGCAACAAAATCCCCAGCAAGCAGCAGTGACTGCTACAATTGCTGAGAGCAGAAATAAATGCACATTCAGGGCTGATCTACTAATAGCCTTTACTTTCCTTGCCCCAGCCCATTATCTGTGTTTTGCATCAGTTACACGGCAGCCCAGAAGTAACTAAACAATTCTGAAACCCAAGCGGCTGAAATTGTTTCAGTCCCTTCCCACCACCACGGAGCTCAATCCACCTCTGGCAATTACACTATGGTTTAAAACTCAAGCTTTTTCATTCAACTAAACATGTACATTTTTCAAAATACATACACACTGGACTTGGAGTAACCCAGAAATAGCAAGAAATTAATACAGACAGGAACTTTAATGCTCTCATATACATATATAAATTTCTTATCACTTTTGAACTGTTTTCTCATCTCTAAATGGCAGTTTGTCAGTGTCCTCTACCTCCTGAACTGCTCCTTTTTCCATGCTAGATCTAGTACAAGCATCAGCACATGTTAATATTTCTGGTTTTGCACCAGTTTGTAAAATGACAAATGCAGTAGCACAAACTCAATTTAATAGAGGCTTATGATCAGAATAATAATTTTGCTGGTGAGATTTTGTTGAGATCTAAATGAGGGAAACTTCTTTGTCATGTGTAGCTTTGGGGAATCAGATGAGCACTAATTAGAAATCAATCCTCCTTTTTTTTTTCTTGATATTAAAAGTAACTGTTCAGATCTTATCTTGTTTTCTTGCTAGAAGACCATACACCTGAGAGAGACATGCTGCATTTCCCACTTCCCTACTTCCTCCCTGGTGGCTTTATCCCAAGTTCACATACAAATAGTTGTCGACCATTTTTCTACAATGAAACATTCAGATTTGGCACTTGGGTCTCCTTCGAGATGGCAGGATGCAAATCCACACACCTTTCAAAAAAAATAAAAAAGGTTTCTTCATTTATAATTCATCATTTGAATACATCCTGTACAAAGCACTTATTTCTAGCTCAAGATGCCACTCTGGAAAGTTTTCTCCCCAGTTTACTGTTTCCATTCAGCCATAAGAAGGCAGTATTCAAATTCTTCCTGTACCAATTTCTTTTTCATCACTACACAACAGCAAAGCTCACAGTATAATCTTCATCAATTACCCTTCTTGATTCTGCCTTCAACAAGAGACATTTTAAGAATTGTGGAAGAAGGTATGGTTTATACTGCTTCCTGTAATGGAGCTAAGAGAATGTTTGGCAAGAGAGATAATAACCAGGCAAGGGAAGATTTCTGCAGGAAAAGATCTTATTATAGGCATTTTAGCTTTGGATCCTCATTTCATTCTAATGTGATTACTAGCAGGGCTATATCACCAAAACTGGTCCAGTATGCAACTGTATTTTTGGACATCAGAGCCTAATTTATAGTTCTAATAAATCAATGTTTCAATCAGTTATTTATTGTATTTTAAACCAGAGACAGAGCAGGTAAGATAACAATATTGCTTCTTGCTGCTTTCACCCAAAGCTGAGATTGTCAGGCAGGACTGATGGGCTTTTTAACCACAGTGGGGCTGGCTCACTTTGAAAAGATCCATCCAGGGAACAAATTCAAATCTAAAAAAGGTATGTTTGATTTAAAGTCCAAATGTAGTCCCAAAAGTAGTACATACACAATTTTATATATACATAAAAATTTAAATAAATATGTATATAAACCTATACATATATAAAGATAGTTAAAACAGCCTTACACTCCCCTCTGCTCTTATTTAGCTGTCCTTATCAAAAATACTACAAGAGAACAGCTGACATTTAGCAGTATGAACAACCCAGCTTTGGACAGCCTGCATTTGTCTTTACTTTGTCAAATGTTTATGAAATTGGACATGAAGAGGCTCTTATTTGTGTGGCTTCTCTCACTATTAAGGGCTAGATAACCCTAAATAACAACAGAGCAGGAAGCAGAATGGATTTTACAGTCCCAACCATCTTGCTCAGACTTGGTACTCACTCCTCCCCACCCTTCAGACAGCCCCACCCATATCAGAGTTCCTAATTTTTCTTTTGAAGGAGACGTAAGGAAGGGACTGCTGTGGCTGATGTTGGGCAGACAGACATATGATCTATGCAAGTTCTAGAGCAGAAATGCAAGCAAATATTTCTTACCACCAGCAAGACCTGTAACTTCACCATTTTTCAGAAAGAGAACAGCATAACTTTTGGACATGTCCCATATCCAGAATATGTTCCACTGCCCTCTGCAGGAGTATCAAAATATGACTCAGCCACAGAAAATTTTACCACTCCAGAGACCTGCAGTCACAGTTGCACTAGAGAGAAGTATGTTCTTTAGTCAGTTGTAAGAGTTGCCATTCCTAAAATCATTTATTTACCAGGTATCTCAGATAATTTCCTGCTGGGTAAGGAAATATCCTCTCTATGGAGCAAGAGTAACGGTAGCACTGGAGAAGTGATGGGTTGGGATCACACTAATAGTCTGCTACCAAAGCTTCTTTTCTAAGTCCCAGGAGTCATCTTATTCCCTAGTAGGACCATTCTCCTTTCTTTTTCATTGTAATTGGTCACTCTGGTGCGCTTGGTTTATGGTTACTTCACGACTTGAAGCTTCTGCTGACTTCAGTAGGAGTTAGGCCAATACAGATGTTTTTCAGAACTAACATCTGAAATGCACCTCAAAGTTAAAAATAAAGTTTTCAAACTGAGGCACATGAGAAAAAAACCACAGCAGCATCTCTATTTGATGCAGCTGGAAGGCTCACAGGGAGCCTTGAAGCATACTTCAGTTATGATCTGGCTTCATTTTGGGGTCTTTAGCTTAAAGGATATGCCCCCTTTTCATGCAATGAGGCTGAGTCCAAGCTCTGTACAGAATTTTCTGCTAGCATCAAGATTTTAGCTACCTTCCTAGAATCTGAAAACAGGAGTGAATAATCTAAACTCTCACCTTTTAACTTTTTTTGGAAACTGAAAGTACTGAACTTACTGATAAATATTAAGAAGCTTTCCACCATCATCATAAGTAGGAAACAAAACTTTCGCTAAGACTAAAAGTAGTGGAAGTAAAGCTCTAATTAATTTCAGGAAAGCACAGACAGTCAAGACAGATAATTCTTCTACAGGTTCAAAAGAGAAGAGAGTGAAAAAGGCTTTGACTCATCTGTCATTTATGCTGCCCTAATACACATAGGCTACAGAACTTCTTCTGAGAGCAAACTCAGACTAAAGAGGAATTCTCAAAGCTCATTATACGGTACTTGCAAATGAGTTGAAGTGCTAAGTCTTTGATTTCTGGAGTTGCCAAACACTTGCTCAAATCCCGACCCCCTAGCACACGGCCTACATAACTAGGACATACACTGAGGAAATCAACCAGAGGGAGATTTTTTTCCCCTGTTTAGGAGTTTGGGGCAACAATAGAGCCAATTGCATCTTTACCAGCTCTCAGACACATCTTGTCTCCACTGCAATGGCAAACATACTGATTGATGTATCTCAATGTCCCAGGGTTTTCTTTCTCTGGCCCTGGGCCAGTAGTTCCCTCCAGGCTGTGGTTCTCCCTGTACAATAGACCCAGTGCCTGCATGGCCCTGCCTGGGTGCTCAGAGAGACAGATAGAATTGGGAAGCTGTAAAACATACTGCATCTATCTGCAAAGATTACCCTGCAGAAAAAAATAAGACAATGAAATGTTAAAGAGTCCCCAAACTCTCTCTCCCTGCTGCAACACCGTCAGCCCAATCCCGAGTACCATTTGCTACAACACTGTCCAGAAGGGCAGGAGCATTTTAATAGGAACAAATTCTGTAGCCAGGCCTGGAGTGTGTATCACAGGATTAGTTTAGAGGCAGCCTTAAGCACCTTGAATTCTGAGGTGAGGGTGTGGTGTGGGGTAAGCCAGCTAACATTGCCATTTATTCTTATGGCTATTTACAGGTGGGTGCATAGGAGAGGGAAAAAAGAAACACTTTCTTACAAGTGTTTTTCTGCAGTGGTGTCATCTGAACACAGAGGATTAAGTCCTCTACTGACACAGACTGACATAAATCAATTGCCTTTAAGTACTGTAGCTGCATTAGATCTGGCCCAGAGCTTCTTCGGATCATCAGAAAATGTATTATTAGTTACTTTTGGCATCACTAGTACTCCTTCATTTCACTCCCAGGAGGCAAAAACTGATATAGAGTTACATGACTGAAAATATCCTCCATGTGGTTGACTTCTTTGTGATCACTGAAAACTCAATGTATGAGCTCTGTCTTTTTGTTAGTTTTGTCAGATTGAGCTGCTGTACAATTCCAAAGCTGACTCAAATTTTATAATCATGTAATTAAAATCATGAGGGAAACCTTCAGCAGTCTCAACAGAAAACAGTCTAAGGTAATGACTTGGGAGTTCTTTTGGATATTTACCTTGACTACATGGTTCTGCTGTTTGGGTTTGACTATTTTTTGCCCAGCTAAGTAGACCCATCCTGTGTGGGCTGCTTACAGAGTGCTGGTAACATCATCAAGGCTGTGTCTGATCACTATGCTGGGAGCATACTAGAAGGAAAAGGATTTATGCATGTCAAAACACTCCAGAAAAACAGGCAGCTTACAGCCCAAGGGGGCAGAAATCATCCTTTTAGTTAATCTCTGCAGAAGGTTTTGTAGACACCACATAGGACATCCATGACCAGGGGTTTCCAAGAGAGGAAGAGAGGGAGAGTGTGAGCAGTCACAAACATACCATTGGTAGGGCTTAAAAATAGTTTCTCCCACGTCATGGAGGACAAATGGCATAGATTCCCTGTGATCCTTTCTATCTCAGTTATGATTTTTTTTCACTGTTAAGGCCTAATTTATTCCTTTAATCCATAGCAGAGAAGCTGCAGTCTCCTTGAAGGTAAATCACAATTCATTTAGTGGTGGTTTTCTGGGTTTCATGAAAGACAAACTAGTCTCAGGAATCATACATAGTTATTGGTTTGATTTCAAAAGCTCTTAACATTGAGGGTATAAGCTACCTAAGTAGTCTTCTGTACAAAAAATCATTCCTTTCTTCTAATGAACATAATGTGTCTTAATTATTGTTGTGTTACCAGGTCAGGCCACAAATTAAGTAAAACCTGATACAGTTCGTTGGCAGTGATAACGTGTTATTTTCATTTAACATAAGCATGTTAGTGGTTAAGTTTGGGGAACATGTTTTGCATGTTTCTTCACTATTTCTGCCTCTTCTTTCCCAGTCAGAGCAATGAAACAAAGTGCCTGTTGAGCAGGGCAGCAAATGTCCAGGAGACCTTCTTATGGGGTGTTGTTACAAATTTGTCTCCAACATACCTTTCTTGTGTAGCTCCCTGGGGGGAAAATAGTGGTGATGTTATCAGGCTGATCTTCATGATGCTACTCATCTGTTTTTCCTGCCTGGGAAGAAATGAATGCCACCAGACACCCCTGTCACAAAGAGAAGTGGATAACATCTCACTGAACTTGGACTATAGTTCTTACATCTTTTGCTGAAGTAAGTAGTTCATTATAATAGTGGGTGGCCAGGTTTTCTTCTCTTAAAAACACATTTAAAGGCAAAACCACCCTCCCCTTGTCCTTACAGTTAATTTCTTTGAGGTCATAAAACTTCTTAATAATAAAAAAAAATACATTTTTTTTCTGCTGCCTACAGCAGAAGATGAATCTTGTGTCATTCTCAACCTTGGAAATCCCTTGTGTCACTCCAGGGGCAAAGCAACTTCAATTTGGTGGTTTCCTTTTGCTAATTAGAAAGGAAAATAGATTGGTTGGCAATCATTTATATCACAATTAGTGAAAAATCCTCAATGAAATAATAGCCCAAGGACTATTATTTCATAGAATTAGGGAGCAGTGAAGCTAAGGGCTGGCCTAGCAAGGGATAAAATTTTTACTAGGGGTTTAGAAATTTAAGCCATGGGCTTCAAAGCTTCTTGCTCATAGTCCTCAATTTGGAAAGTCCTTAAGCAGTTTGGCAGGGTCCAAAGGGCTTGGGCAAACTTTCGGATGCTTTCCATCTAAATAAGTCAAGGAGAGGGGGGTCAAAACTGAAGGAAGGAGCTGTGTTTTGGGTTTAGTGAATCAGAAGACTGTGGGAGCAGGACACGCTCCCAGACACTGCAGATCACAGCTTAGCATGCACCCGGAAGGGCAGTGAGCAGGTAGCAGGTGTCCTAAGGACACAGCTGATGATGTGATCAGTGTAAGTTACCCAAGGCACTGAAGTTATTTCCTTTGACTCTATCTGTGCTGCTTTGCAACAGTTCCAAAGGACAGCTTAACATTTACCCTCCCTTTAACATCATTGCTAAGCCACTGCTGAGCGCCCTTTCATATAATATTGAGTGCATTTAGAACTTTAAAGGATAAATCTAAACAAACAGGAAACCTGCATGCAAAGCTTTTCCTTTTGGGCTTTGTAAATCAGAAAACCTGCTCAAAACCTTCCCCTTTCTGCTTTACCAATTTTTTTTGAAAATGCTAAAATATTCTGCTGTGATAATAGAATTCTTATTATTCTTGACTAAAATTCTGTGCCAGCCCAAGTTGTGATTTTAACCTTACTCATGTATGGGAAAGGCTAAAAAAGAGGCATTTGAATTAAATGTATTAAATCAAATATTCCACATCTACAATCCAACATTCAAAGAAGTCTGTAGTTTTTTCACATCATCTTGTCTCACAGTAATCATCAGAATACAAGAAGAGTTATCGAATCACTCAGTTTACAAATTAGGCAGTCACACCAGTAAATCTATAAAGCCTTGTTGTTAAATAAAAGTTAGCACTAACTAAACCAAACAACCCATCTCATCACTAAGAACTACATATGCATGAACTCCTACACACACATCTTGGTTGTCCTAAAGCAGTGCAAGAAGAGTCCTTCAGGAAGCAAAAAGCCAGCGAACTGGCACTGCTTTAAGGGTGGCAGAGATGTGCAAGCTGGGGGCTATGGCTGTGTCCATCCTTGGAACACCAAACACTGCTGTCTCATGGCACAAACACTGCTTTGGAGTCAAGTGAAACAGGTGAAGGCAAGGAGATCTTGTATTTTCCTGAGTAAACAAATCCAAGCCATTTTCACTTAGTGCCAATCCAACGTTTTTCTTGAACATTCCAGCTTAACCACTGATCAAAAAGGCCCTCCTAATTTAGTCAGCTCTGATTGCAAGCCACGCCTCAGCTTGTTTCTAAAAAAACAGCATAGATTGTTTTAGTTTATGCTCATTTCCATGACACACATAATATGGAATGAGGTAGTTGTATTGTGCAGTCACAGCAGGAGAAGATATAGAAAAATATTTCATTTTCAAGACTATATCAAACTTAATTTTTAATCCTCCATTTTCTTTTCATTTTCCACTGTGATCATTTTCATTCTTGCTTGCTCATCTCCACAAGTTTTCACAGTGTGCTAAGTGGAACATCTGCTTATTACTCATTATTTTTCTACTCGTTTATTCGGGGTTAATTCAGTGTGATGGATAGGGTAAAAACAGAAAAGAACATTAGTTTTAGTTTAAGGAAGGAATATACCCAGCTGGGACTATCTCAGTTTCCTAAGAATGGACCGCTTAGGAGTACACCACCTCAGCAGACAGCCAAGCATGCATCAGTAGAATAAACTACCTTCCTCACAGTTATCTGTTCTTGCAAGGATCTTGTATCAACACTTAAAGAATGAATGCCAAACATCACATGTAAATATTATTAAATGCTCTACATTTCTTATCTCTGAAGAAGTATTTTTAATTGATAGAAGTACTTCCAATTATTCGTGTTTTTTATTTTATGTTTATTGCAGTACTTTTCCTTGGCAGGAAAACAACTGTTATTTGCACATTAAAAAAAGCTATTAGAAGCAATTTAGCCCCATAAGCATTTATCTAGGTATTTGTGTGGCCCCTGGCTATATGAATGTGCTCTTATGCAATAGGATTTAGTAATCTGCAAACAGATTTAACGAGTGCCAACCAAGAGCTCCCTAAGCAAACCTCCACACATGACAAATCAAATATACAATTCAAAAATAGAAAACTCAGCATAAGGTTAGAGTTTTATAGAAACATTATTCCACTGGTTTGTTACATAAATCCCTGAAGAGTGAAGAAACAGAGGAAACTGCTTGGTAAATAGACATAAAAATTCTGTCCTGGAATAATTCAGTGACTCAGGAACTTATCTGAGACACCGCATACCTGGGTTCACAACCTTACCAAGTCCTATTCTGACAAGAGTTTTGAACCTGTTTGTCCAGGGGAAACCTCTTAATCATTATCTATTTACTACCTTGCCTTTGTATTCGCATAGTGACAAGAATTTAAGGAAGAGCAAATCTCCATTAAAAGATGAGTCTGTTTTAGTGAGTCATTGTTTTTGTTTGGAAAGATGATATATCAAAAAAACCCCAAACCGTTTACCAGGTCTACTTCCAGAGACGCTAAAGGACTTTGGAGCCAGGGTGTGCAGAGGGAGGTTTCACTTTCCAGGGGATCCTGGAGCAGCCTAAGGCTGCCAGTGCAACCCCTGCAGGTGGAGGTCCTTGCTTTGCAGAAAGCCCCTGAGGTTGGCCAAGGAGCTTTTGGCGTCCAGCTTAGAAATGATGGCAGGAGTAAGCCAAAGGGAAACTTCTTAGGAAGATCTCGACAGCAAAACAGTGTGAAATCAAGACAACTAATAAGAATCCACCCTAGTGGATATTTAAGATCTGAGGCACTGAAGAAGAGAAAAAGTACATCATTCTTTATTTACAGACTCAGGTTACCTGATATTCTGTGATTTGAATTTAGGTTTGAGAGGCAGGCATGGAGAGGAGGTAATGTTAAGATTAAATTGTAGCAGAGCAGGGATCAAAAAGGGATGAATAGCTGGGTGGCTGCTATATGAAATTTGCTCTAGGCAGAGGAGAAAATGGAAAGCAATCAAAGTGAAACTGCCACATGTGCAGCAGAAGAACCTAAAGTACGAGCAATGGAAGTAAAAGGAGGAAAATAAGCTTAAGTTGGGTGAACCTGGAATTATTGAAAATTGGAAAACTGGAGTCTTATCCTCAGGATTTTAAAATGAGAGCAAAAGAAAATGAGAAATTATTTGAAATAGGAGAGAAATTGCAGTACCATGTCTGTTACATTTAAGAAATAAACAAGAAAATCATGGAGAAGGAAAAGCCAAGGAGTAAAACTTATATGTTTACATTAAAATTATCTTAAAGAAAAAAGATCATCAAAACCTGATAAGAGCACCCTGCAGATCATATTCTGTGAATATCCTAAACTCTTACAGGACCTCTCACTCTGCTTTAGACTAAAGGTTGTCCCCAAGCTCCTGACTGCATTGAATTGGGTTTTCATCACTTCATGTCATTACCATAAAAATTACTTTCAACTTGACCTGAAAACAAACAAGACTGGCTTTTACTGCAATGGGAAATACTGGGATGGGTCTTGCAGTGATTCAGACACTGATGGAGAAATTTCATTTCATCTTACTCAGGGGACAACAACTTGGGACAAGAATATTAAAGTTTTTATGATCACTCTGATGAGCACTGCAATTTTAATACCACAGCTTATTCACAGGATAGTACCAAGAGAGTTTTAGTACAAAATCACCAATTACTGTTGGACTCCATAATCCACACAGTAGTGTTCACTTGAGTTTGGTGTTGGCTGCTGCAATTAACCTCCACTGAACTGAAGGAGTCAGGCTGCCGTGTCAGTGCAGCCTTCTGCAAAAGCACAAGCTGGAGCTGAAGCAGTGATATTTGTCCCCACGGATATTTACTATTAAACTGCGAAAACATAATCTGGAATCCTAGGAAGACTGAACGCATCTGGAGTGACTGAAGCAATGCCATAGGAAGGATTGCACTGGGAAAGTGTGAGTGCTCAGAGCACTAAGCAGGTGTGCATCACACTTGCTCAGATTTTTGATGGAAACCAAATCTCTTCTTGATATGTTCATTGTATGGCAAGTATAAAAGCACAGATATAGTTTATTACGGAATGATGCTGATGCAAGACAAATAATGCCAAAACATTTTCTCCTGGAGTAAATTCCCACAATGTTTCCCACATTGCAAATCCTTGTATCTGAGCTCTGAAGCCTGTCTCTTGAAAATGAGAACAGTTCCCAGGAAGGTTTGTCCCAAGAGACGTATCAGCATGGGTAGTTTTCTTATAAGAAATTTTAAGGGGTACCTTATAAATGTCATTTCCCCACAAAGTCTTTATGGGCCAGTTTGCACAAGTTCAACACTTTCTTACTGTGTCTGTACCACCCACAGAGAGTACCTCAATGACATTCCCATTTCTCCTATCACATCTGGTCTAATCCAGGTTATCAAAACCCCTGTAATATCATGAGATTTTAAAAAAAGGAAGAACAAGGTAAGTTGTAATTAAAGAAATACGGGCAGGCCAAGTCTGTGATGAAGACTCTGAAGTAAGTACTTCCACAGCCAGTTTTCACATTTTCAAATGATCCATCCTTATGAAGATGGATCAGTAGATCTTACAAACCTGTTGAGGGGAACCTAAAAACATTTTTGCATCATGAGTAACAACCTCCTTTCTGATAGCTACTCTGACCCCTCTCTTCTTCCGCCCCC